>VDFB02322517.1:0-45649 GCA_007258455.2 Sequoia sempervirens
CTCCAAGAATTTTTTTTAACAGTCACGAACTAGAAAAGCCACTTCAATGATGGCACTATGTAGTTGCAAATCTATTCCTATAAAGTAAATAGTATTAAGTGAGAATTTAGGACCTTCCAAGTAAATAAAGTTAACCCCATCTTATGTTTTTACAAAGGTTTTGGAGCCCTTGAAACAATAGTAGTACCTCTATTGATGGGTGAATTTCTCAAACTTCCTATACCTAAAAGATTTTTTTTTTAGCTGCACGAATAATTTATCACTAGTTGGTCTATGACTAAAAATGAAAAATAAATTTTGTTAGAAACATTAGAACTAGTTGCTTAGTTTCTTCCCTATTATATTTGAGCTAGAGATTACAAATCCATGCGATTTATCTGTCTTAAAGATGAAGATCAATTTCAAGATACCATAGTGTTACATGTTCTTGCTTTGTTTCTACCCTCATTGATATCTTTCTAGTGTAGTTAGACAATTAGCATCAATGTTTTTGATAAGGAAATTAGGTTTTGAAGGGACCTCGAAACCCTTTACAAAGACGACAAGCTGCAAAAGAAACAAAGCAACTAAAACCAGCAGCCCAAAAAACCAGAAGCTGACAATAGATAAAACATTAGCTAATCGTCAATACACCAACAACAAAAAACATCAGCACCCAGGCTGAACCAGTAGAAAGGAAAGGGTCAACTATAGAAATTTATCCAAGACATTCACCAAGGCCATATTCTCCTTAATGACCTCCTCATGCATATCCACAACATCTTTAAGCTCATCAATAGAAACAACAACCCTATTTTTAGTCTTACGCATAGTCCTAAGACACAGACTGGCCTGCACATCCTTTTCCAGTACTGGAGCAGAATCCTCAGCTTTCTCCACCTGGTTTGAGCAATTAACCTCATCAATAAATTTCTCCAACTCACCCAAGTCAAGAGTTTTACCAGTCCAATTCAAATCTTTCTTGTTTAAAACGGAAATACCCTTAGTAGTGGTCTTCAAAGAATTATTGTTGATATTTACCACTATTTTCAAATCCTCTGACATCTTTCTGATTATATCCTCAATACTCACAACTCTATCCTCTAACATTTTATTGGCAATCATTTCCAAAGAGGAAATCCTTTCCTCATGAGAAACCCCCAGGCGATCAACATCAACAACTAATTTATCCAGCATGACATTCATAGTTTTAACTTCACCTTTTATAGCCCATGCCTTCTGGTTGCCTTGGATCATAGCCACACAAAAGTCCTGCCAAATTTTCACCTAGATATTGAGCTCCTTCACCTTAGAAAACAACCACTTCACTAGGGAAATAAAATTTTGCATACCATCCTCGGCCATCTTGTAGAACATACTCATATTTACATCATCCCAGTTGACAAGAGGCATAACATTTGGCTCCAGGTTTTCAGGGGCATCTAAACACTCCACATTCTTCTCCTCATCCTCTTTAACAGGGGAGTCCTCGACCTCAACCACATCCACCTTAATCCACTCCTTGTCAAGAAAATTAGCCAAATCAGCTAGCACTTCCAACCGCTCCATCTTCACAACCCTGCCAACAAGAGAATCCTGAGAAAACTTGATTGACTCCAACCCCTGCACCTCCATCGGCCTGGACCCATTCATCTCATCCAAACCAATATTAACCTCACCAATAGGAACACTCTTAAGTGCACCCACATCTTCAGGAACTTTGAAACCAGATGTAGGAGAGTTCTCCACCACACCAACCTTCCCAGCAAAAAGTTCCCCAACAGAGGCATTCTCAACACCAATATTGACAGAAGGAACCTCACCACCATTCCTCGAAGAATTAACCTCCACACCACCTTTACCTTGAGACAATGAGGATTTCACACTCACATCAGGAGCTTCCACTTCAGAAACTAACTCAATCTTCCTCTTAGCCGAAGCTTTATCTTTCTTGAGGCCTTTAGATTTCCCCTTAGAAGTCTTCCTCACAGACTTGGCCATGGTTTCTCTCAATTCCACATCCGTCTCATAGCCCTTGGTCCACTCTCTTGAATCAACAACCCCTTCCTCGGACCCACCATCATCCACAGACATTTCCTCATAATCTGAGTCTTCTTCCTCAGAACTACCTTCCCATTCCCCAGTAGAGTCCCCAGTATCATATCCAAAAAATTTAACCCCCTTCTTACCAGGATTTTTATGAGCAAACAACAGACTCATAAGCACTTCATGCAAAACCACCTTCTTAGGGTTTTTTTTATGATCTTCTATACTCTTCTCCATAGAAAGTAAAAGGTAAAAAGGGAAGGAGACCAACACCTTGGGACAAAAGTAATTTAAAATCATGAAATGGTAACTGTACACAATAGAGAATCTACCTTCAAGCATGAAATAGTGCATAATAGCCAACACGAGATCCCTCCATAACAGCTTCAGAGACTTACGGGCATAGCCACCAGTCCCAATTTACCGGAGCTTCTTCTTCTCATTGAATTTGAAAAAATTCACAAAGGATTTCTTGGCAGCACCCCTGTCTCTGTAGAATTTCCTCCCATAAATCGAAAGACTAGTTACCTCTGCTATAAAATCCTCATCAATTTTAAACTCCACACCCTTATAATGCAGAGTCCTTCCATTCCAACCTTTCACAAAGAACTCAGTAGCATCATGATCTGGGCTTTGAATTCTCTACATGTACTGCATCACCCTGCCTAGCTCCAAATTCTCCCACACAATAGTATTATTCTGAAACTCCTTGCAAGAGCTTGGTTCAATTCTACAACGGTCTCCACCCATGGCGGCATGAAAAGTTCCAAAACCCAATGACACTAGAAAGTTTCGTAAAAACAAAATAAACCAGGTTCTCCACAGAGCAATGCAAATAACACCCACAATATGTGTGGGTTTATCATTCAAGGTACTTCCCTGCCTGCGCTACCAAGCCTTCAAAATACGGAAACCAAGGATCTAATAATGAAACAGACAGGGCAAAGGTTCAACGTGCATATCCCAACTCAAAAACATAATGAAGAACCTTTCCTCAAAATCAACAACCTTAGAAACACGCCAGCTTGTCATCAGTGGAGACACACTTCATATTAATAGGTAAAGATTCAAAAGAATCCCAATCAAATCTCGCCACCACTCCCACATTGGCAACACCATCAGCCAACATATTAGCTTCTCGGAAGACATGAGAGATTTTAAATTCCTCAAAAGAATTTAAGATGGAGAGAGAATCATTGATAAAATGAGCTATAGACCACGAAGGAGGGCAATATTTCAAGAGGCAATTTATAAAATTAAGTGAGTCCCCCTCCAACCAAAGTTTAGAAACCCCTTGATTCTTATCCAAAGCAATGCCATGATAGGCTGCAGTTGTAGTTAGCATCAATATTATGATTGTTGTAAACATCTTATTTCATCAAAATAGAGGACACCGACTTACAAATCATTAATTAAAAATAATGGTTGCAATTTTTTGTATGTAAATTTGTGTGCATGAATAACAAAAGCACCCCAACTTGCATGAATATGTGCATTAACAATTATGAATAAGTAACTACAATAGATTGGTGCATCACCTACTCTCTTCAATTGATAGTGAGGACTTCCATGGACTACCTCCAATAGCACTATCCAATGACCACACCTAGGTCTAGTTTTCCCTTCTCCCCTTCCAATATTTTTCAACCCTTTTTGCTCATGTTTTATGGTTTGTATGCCCCTAAAACTTCCCAAAATCATGTTTTTATGGAGGTGGTGGTTCAAATTTTCATCCTACTCACCATACTTGGTCTTTGACCTATGAATTTGGATGGCTAGAGGTTGGAAGCTATGCCCTTCTAACATACCTATGCCCAACCTTTACATACCAAAACCATGCCCATTTAATTTGGGTTGTCTCCACTGTTGGGTCACTAGTATAAATGCCACGACCCAACTCAATTCGTAATTTTAATTGTTTCTTTTAATCATTTATATATATATATATATATATATATATATATATATATATATATATATATTTCATTTTTATTTTGATTTTATTTTCTGTCATTTACTTTTAATTTTTTTATAACATTCTTTCTAATATGAATATTTAGGAATGTGAATTGATTAAAATTTCTCTCATTATAAACTTATTTTGTTTTCTGCACCTTAAAAATTGATTAGACAAAGGTGTTTATTGCTCGCATATTTATTAACACTCAATCAATAGAGGTTGTGAATCCATTAGCCTATCATTAATGGCTCCTATAGAACAATTATAGGGAGTTGAGAAGTTTAATTGAGTATCCATCTAGAGTGAAGTGACCAACTATAGGTCAAAGATATTACTTGTAGTTGACGAAAAAATTCACAGTCAAGTGATTTATTTAGAGTGACTTGACCTCTTAGTTAAAATGCAAGGGTAAAATACATAAGGATTATTCTTATGATAAGTTGCTAGGTCTGCTTTTGTTGCACCCCTGGAACCTACAAAACCATTCCAATTCTCATACACACATCACCACAAAACGTCAGTACTTGATTGGTCAAAAACATAATGTATATCAATGTTATAAACTAAAATGAAACCTATTAATTCATAACTTTCAATTGCTTGACAATATAATAATTAACAATTAAAGTGATAAATCTAAAGCATTGATCATGGAATCTATACAACATTCAAAATGTCAAGCACAATAACAGTTTCAAAATCAAGGTTTATGCCTTAGTCCAAATTATGTCTAGCCATTACTCCTTTAATACAAAAGAAGTATAAATTTTATGGGGATGTGATAGAGGATTAATTCATATTAAGGATGAATGCTATTTATCCTTTCTATAGAATATTGAATATGAGTTCCCATACAAATCAATGGCATACGAATATTGTCTCCACAAAAGTAGTTATATGATAAATACAATTGAGAATGGATTACCATAGAAGAACCTTCTATTTTTCTTGATGATTTGATTATTTTGTTTTGATTAGTTCTATATTTTTTGAGAAATTACATTCTTTATAACTTGTAATGAGAAATATAATATTTTCTCTCATGATAAAATAACAATGAGTAAAAATAGCACCTAAAAATATGATAAGAAATTAAAGAAATCTTTAAAATTGACTACTTTGGTTGGTAGAATGATATATTTTTTATAATAGTAATGTTGATTAATTTAGTATGAGATTTCTTAGTTTTAAAATTTATATGTGTGTACACTTGTTGATTTATGTTGAAAATTATTGTAAAAAAGTGAGTTTAATGATGTGTATGTGTTTGTACTTGAGAACATTTTTAGCTTGTAGTGTTGCAAGAGTTTCGCCCTTGGTCTCCTTGCATTGTGCAACATGACACTTGGGTTTGTGACATGGATTAACTGCCTCCTATGGATCTTGTATCTTGTATAAATCTGGCAATTGTATTGGGCATTAACAAGTCGATCTTTTGGTGCAACAATAATCGCCTGTGTAACAATTGGTATTAGAGTCGAGGTCACAGGTTTGAACCCCTCGCTTGCACTAGGGGGGATTGTTGCAAGAGTTTCACCCTTGGTCTCCTTGTGTTGTGCAGTGTGGCACTTGGGTTCGTGACATAGCTTAATCACCTCTTGTATATCTTGGATCTTGTATGAATCTGGCGATTGTATCGAGAATTAACAAGTCGATCTTTTGGTGCAACGACAGCCGCCTGTGCAACATGTAGTTTATATACTATTTGCATATTGTAACTAATAGAATTTCTCCTTGCACTTGTATTTGATAATGTTGGCACTATTAAATAATTATTTGTAATGTTTTTTATTAAGGAACAAACAAGTTTTAAAGGGGCCCCGAAACCCTTAACAATCATCAAGATAAAGATACAACATTAAAAGGACCCAAACAAAAATCAAGTAGTTGCCAAAAAAGATGAGAACAATAAACAAACCAAGGTAGCACTCCAAAAGCCAACAAAAATCCACCAGAAGTCCAACAACTAGGCCAGATGCCTGGGGATCTCTGCCATCTCCTACTCAAGTTTGTTCATGTTTATAACGGCTTTCTTAATTTCCTGAATATTCACAAGGGCCCGATCAGCTTTCCTCTTCAGGTTTGCTCTGGTTCTATTACTCGGCCCGCCACCTTGCACCTGGCTTTTCTCTTTCTCATCATCTACATACACTGTCGTTCTGACCTGATAGGCATTTTCTAAATTTTCAACCATTGTATTCATGGTCTTTGCCATTGATTTTAAAATTTTGTGGCTCATCTCCAACACTTTATGGATAAAATATTTTATGTTCCTCATTTTTTCCTCCATATTAGAAAGCTTTCCCTCATGGTTACTTTTAAAATGCTACAAATCCTCAACAGTTTTCTTAAGGCACTCCACCATATATTTATTTTCTTCAACAGTCCACAAATCAGTGGCCTTAACACTTTCTCTGTTATTACTGTCATTCTTGTCAACCTTATCCATTTTGTTGTTCATAGCCCTATAACTCAACTTAAGTTCCTTAATCCCAAAAAACATCCATCTGATTAACCAAAAGAAATCCACAGACCCATTGCGAGCAATAGCAAGAATGTCAGCAAGAAATTCACATTCAACTTTAAACTAATGGTCCTCCACCTTGAGATCGTTGGGAAAATGGGGCCTATCCTCTCTGTCAGTGGCAGGGTAACTGGAATACTCAGACGAAGGGGTCATCTGCGAATTAGATGAAGGGGTAGTCTGCAAATCCTCCTAATTAACATCATAAGAAGGATCCTCCAAAACCTTACTTTTTCCTTTCTTCTTGGGAGAATCACTAGAATTGCCTTTCCCCTTAATTGTTACCTTTCCTCTAGAAGGAGTTTGGTGGAACAGAGCTGAAATAGCCTTAAAGTGATCATGGATTAAAACAAGCAGACCCTCATGAAGAATAGAATTCCTAATCAGATTCTCACTATAGTTCTTTAGACTGGCATTTAGAGAAGAAGCAAGATAGAAAGGGAAAGAAACCCTAACCTGATGCCAGAAATGGTTGAGGAGCACAAAGTGGTACCCAAAAACCCTAGTGTAACGACCATCCAAGGTAATGTACTCCATGAGCACATTCAACACCTTCCTCTAATGTGAGACAATCCTCACAGAATTGTAATATCTTTTGGTAGTCCTTCACAGGTCCTCCTTTTCCTTCTCAGTCTTCGAAAATTTATACACAGCCTGGTTTGAGAGCTTCCTCTCCCTATAAAACTTGATGCCCTCACTGGAAAGCCTCATAACCTCCGCAATTAACTACTCATTAATGACAACCTTTCTCCCAAAAAAATTAATCTCACCATCCTTCCATTCTTTGGAAAAAAAACCTAGTGATATTCGGATCCCAACCATGGAGTTTTTCAATGAAAATGGTTATCCCGCCCTTCTGCAGCATCTCCCAAACCTTCATGTCGTTTCTTAGTTGCTCACAATCCGTCAGCTCCACCCTGCGACTCTCACCACCCATGTTGGTAGAATTGTAGACCTGTTCAAAGAGTTCTGGAACACCAAATAAGTTGGCCGACAAAATACCCAGAAAGCATGTGAAGCACCAAATATCAAAATAGAAAATACTTATGTTGAGCTTCAGCCAGCAATGAGAAATAATTGAACAGTTGTCCCAAGACTGCATGACATGACACTCCACAATCATTCATTGATAGGGATAATTTTCACCTTCCCGTGAATTCATTCATACATAATTAAGGTAGTGACGTAAGCCTCCAACTCATCACTCCTCTACCACATCACCTTGTCCATCGCCTGAACTCCTTTGTTGGCAAAAAAGTCCACCACCATGTTAATTTCCCTATAAGCATGGGAAATATAACAATTCTCAAAGTTACTAATAATCCCCTTGGAGAGATTAATCCAATTCTCTATAGTCCATGAAGGTTTTTAAAGGTCCTTTATACATTGAATAATATTATTTGAATCCCCTTCAAGCCACACATTTTTAAGATTCAATTGACGGGCGAGATTCAAAACTTGAAACACCCCTATGGCTTCGGAAATGTGGTTAGTCTAGGTGCCCAAGGGGAGAGCAATTGCAGCAATAAAACACCCATTCTCATCCCTTATTACTCCTCCACACCCGACAGGCCCAGGATTACCCTTGGCCACCCCATCAAAGTTGATTTTGACCCAACCAGGAGGAGGGACGTTTCAATGGATACCATATCTAGGCCCCTTAGTGGAATTAGGAGTAGAAGAAGTCTCAACATTAATCTTCCAAGCCTCAATAAATCTAAGCTCATAATCTTGGTAGTTGACCTTTCCCTTAGACTTGAATTTACTATTGAGCATATTGAAATTCTCTCTCACAGCCCTGAAAATTTTACCAAAGACAATTTCCTCTGAAAGAGCCGAATCTTAGAAGATTCTATTATTTCTCTCTTTCCATATACCCCAAGCAAGGTGGGGGAATATGTATCTCCAAAGCAGATTCATCACTTGGTTGCTTGAAGGAGCCTTCCACTGGCTATAAAAATTGAAGACGGTTCTAGGAAAAACTCAGTTGAGATCCCACAATTGCAAAATCTTGCACCAGATTTCATAGACAAAAGGACAAAGGAGAAAAATATGTGAAATATTTTTAGCCTCCGCACAACAAAGATAGCATCTATTGGGAAAAGAGAATCCACACTTGCAAAGGTTTTCATTAGTGAGCAGTTTATTCTGAAGAAGGATCCACGCAAAGATGTTAACTTTAGGAATAAGGTTGTGCACCCAAGCCTTTGCCCACATAGGGGAAGGAGAGAACTGATAAGAAGAGGCCACCACTGAATAAACATAATAAATCCCTGAAGAAGACAACTTCCAGACCAAAGAGTCCCCCTGGCCCTGTGAACTAGCACCACAGAGTTAAGGAGAGATTGCAGGGGTCAAAGATCTAGACTAATAGCAGAGATACTGACCCACTAATTATTCCTCCAATAGTCCCTAACCAAGATGCCATAACTAGCTTTACATTCCTCCATATGATTCCTAAAGATAGGGATATTGCACAGAGGTTCATTTCCAATCCACTCGTCTTCCCAAAACAAGATATTTTTACCATCTCCAAGTTTCCAAAATGCACCTTTACCAGCAAGATCCCTAGCCCTAATGAAATTATTCCAAAGGGTTGAGCCTATAGGGAGATTCTGAGAACTAATAAAATCTCTGATGGAGTCAACACCCCGCAAATATTTACTATGCCAGATAGCATTCCATTCACGGGTAGCAGCAAAGGTTCTCAAGACCTGTTTCGCCAGAAGAGCTTTATTAAAACTCTTATGCTCCTCAGCCCAAGACCCCCATACTTTTTGGGTTTGCACACATTCTCCCAGGAAACCAACAGAATCCTCTTCTTCTCTTCAACTCCAGACCAAAGGAAGCATTTTTTTATCTTTTCAATAATTTTAGCAAACTTGGAAGGGATCTTAAACAAACTTATAGCATAAACAGGCAGATTTTGAAGAGAAGCTTTTAGCAACATAACTTTACTTGCTTGACTCAAAAGGGCCCCTTTCCAATCAGCCAACTTGGTACCACAAGAGAAATCCAAAAATAATCTGGAGGTTTGGTACCCAAAGGAAGCCCCAAATAAATGGAAGGAAGAGAATTAACAGCACAACCTAAAATGTCTGCAATCTTTCTTTGCCCATGATCAGGGGTGTTAAAAAAGTAAAGGGAGCTTTTTTCCCTGTTAATTTTTTGCCCTGAGTCCTCCTCATAAAGAAAAAGTGAACTCTTCATAGTTCTAGCTTCTCCAATTGTTGAGCTACCCAAAAGAATGGTGTCATCCAAAAACTATTGATGCAAGCATGCAAGGTTTGTCGAAGACGGTTTTAACCCTTTCAGACCCCCTTCCATCACTTTTTTATTTGTAATGTTGATAATTGTATATCTTGTAATTATTGAATTATGTTCAACTCTTGATTTAGCATCTACCCCCAACATGTTTTAGGATACATTGAACCTATAGATTTTAACATTTCTCTTTTACCAATTTGCCAAAATTTCATCTTGTTTTGATATACCTTGAATTTCTTCAAGTTTCTAACGTCATTCTTGTCTTTTTCTTCTAGATGCTAGCACAATTTATGTTGATATCTAAACAATCACATTGTTGTATTCTAAATTTGAAAATTTGAAAATATTTATTTTCCCACTTTTTTACTATTAGTGTTGGTTGTAACTTATTCTCATCACACTTTTATACTCACAAATCTCAACATCCCTATCCTTCCCCAACCCCTTGGAGAATTGATACTTGTAAAATTTAAATGCATGAAATAAAAAGATCATTTTTTTCTTTGGTTGCATCTTTCTAGATTGAAACTTCTTCTTTGGATGGAACTCCCATTTTGTTGAGTCTTTATGCTAGTATAATCAATCCTATTTCATTTGCAAGTTTTTTGTTATGATGTCCCTTTGATTCTCTAATGAAATTTCTCTATACAATTATATTTCTTGAGATATCTAACCATGTTGTAACACTCTTTCTTATGATATTATTTTCTCTTTCATGAGTTTCTTCAAAGAATTATTTCATTTTTCTTCCCTTGAGGTCATGGTAGTTCCCTAGTTTATTTGTGTTATCTCATTTTCTTTCTTTTCATTGGAAATGTTCTTGATGAATCCACCTCTTATATCTCCTTTTCACACAATATGATGTTACAATTCTATAGACCTGGGTGATTAATATTCATAGATCATTACATTTATGTTCATTTAATTTTAGATGCAATTAGGACTAAAAGCACACCAAATCCAATTAAATATTTTTATGAGTATCTATAGAAAATATCATATTTGAGGCTTGACCATTTTAACAAGCTCCCAAGTAATCGACCCTTCTCCTTAAATTTAGCTATAGGCACTTTTGGTGGCTTCATCACATATAAGTTTTGCATTCTTCTCTTGGCTATATTTTCTACATTTTCTTAAAGTTTATTTGTATTTCACTCACTTAGCTAAAGAAAAATAAGTTATTATGGTAAAAATTTGTTTTCTATGTCATTCACTTAATTTAAGCAATATCATTTATTTTGGTATTTCTTGCATTTTTATCATCATTTCTCGATATCCAATATGTGTATGGTTCTTGTCTTCCATGTCTCTAAGGTCATGTATATATTGTATTCCTCTATGTATGGAGTAAAATAGTGTACTTAGAAACTAACACAACTACATTGTCATCTATGAATTATATGGGGGTTTGTATTATATCTTTCTTTTGAAGTTTTCACCATGTTCAACATTCTCCAAGTTCTTATTTTCATCTTCATTTTCTAAAATATATTATTTCATTTTCAATTATTCTAGATTTTCTTAGTCCACTAGTGTAATTTCCCTTATCTTGAGTATGAGGCTATCAAAGTCATTTCCCAACCTTGGGTGGGATTTCAAACTTTCAAATACTATCATACCTTTTGTCCATTCCCTACTTTCTTGCTAGTATCAAAGATCCAAACACCTTTATGCTTGACTTCCTACTCCCTTCTTGTTGGTGGACCAATAGACTTTCATTTCCTTGTGTACTTGATATCACCAACCCTTAATTCCTTATCTCCCTATCAATTGCATCCTTTGGGTATACATTTCCCCAAACCCCTACACTTAGACATGCACTTTTACTTAACATCACCATTTAAATGTGTTGAATGAACAAGACAACTGAGAGGGGGGGTGAATCATTTGTAGCAAATTAAACCTTTGAAACCCTCAATAGTAATCAGATCCACATGCATTCATTAAACCCTTATTATGTTAATGTGATTAAACATGAAATGCAGATAACAAAAACTGAAATAACAACACCATACACAAGAGAACACCAGATTTACGTGGAAAACCCAATGAGGGAAAAAATACGGTGAGGATTGGCTCACAATATAAGTAATTGAAAAACTGATACAAGGGCTCACTGTCATAATAGGACACACCGTCCAAAAAGGCTCACATCCAGGGCTCACTGTCATAGAAATAAATACAAGAAGCTAGAAGAGAAATGCTACATAGAGAACACTTTCTCAATGCAACAAGGAATCCACCACAATGCTCCAACAATCTCGTAGTCATGCTTGAATGATTTTGGACACCTTTAGCTCACTGCTTTGAGGAATCCAAACACTTGAAATTCACATTGCTTTGCTCAAATTCGCATCACACACATCACTCGCATCGATCTCACACCTATCTTGCTTCTTTATTGATTCTTCCTTTTCTCACAACAATACCAAACTTATTTATATTAACCTCAACCTTGAAAACCTTCTCCAATGTCGACAACTATCTGTTACACTTACAAATTCAAAATAGGTTAGAACCTAAACATTCCTGTAGTGGCTAGGAATGAAGGAGACCTACATAAATCCTTAATTAGGACCCAAATAGATTTGAACAAACCTCAACATGTTTTCATAAGCCTCATAGGTAGTTTTAACACAAGGCCAACCAATACTCATGCTAAACACCATAACCATTAAGTACATGCTTCCTTAAATCAATCCAAAACTTTTAAAAAACAAAATTCACTTGAACATGATCTAGAATGATCCACGATCTACCTAAGATTCATCAAACACTTCATCCAAGAAAATACTTCATCTTAAATTTAGAAACCAAAATCTGAAATGCAAACGGAAAAAACCTTCCACGAGAAGAAAAATAGAAAAATCTTTGCAAAAGATGTCTGAAAATATTATTATTAGGGAGTGCTTAATTACAAGATATGATTTGCTTTATAAAAGCAAAGATGCATAACCCTAATCTTATCTTGAGCAACAAGATAGCTCAATAAGATAAGGATGAGAATAATTAACCTAGGAATTAAATAATTACCTAAGTAAAGTTATGCAAATGCAATTAAATATTAATTACACTAACACCACCCCATAAGTGCAACTTAGGGAGACTAACAAAGCATGCACCTAAAACTAAGATGAATGAAAGAAAGCATGAATGGGTCCCAACAACAAGGCCTAATCAGGTACCCAAGTACAAATACAATAATGAGGTAGAGAAGGAAAACCCAGTGGGACAAAACCCCCTACAATGAGATGAGTTATTTGCCAAAGAAGAAGTGGAAGAACAACGTGGTGTAACATTGGAACCGCAATCCAAAAGAAAGGAGAAGAATAGTTATGTCCTAAGAAATAAATTGGAATCATAATAATGTGACAATGGAGACCCGTCTCTAAAGCTCTTGGAAAAACTCCACATACTGGATCAACCCTAGAATCTGTAAGCAATAGTAGATGAAAGGATGAAGCCACCCATAATGATGACAAAATATGGAAGCTATGTCCTCGAATCCAATGCCAAACTAAAACTAAAACTGCCCCATAAGATGAGTACCATCAAGATTCTAGAACATTAACCATAAAAACATGTCCCTCAAACTGAGAAGGATTTGAACCAATGTGGATCAATAACCATAAACTCCCAATGTGAAGTGTGAACCCATGCAAACCAAAGATGTGTCTAGCTAAGCAAGAAAGAGGCTAAAAGAAACAACATGAAACCAGACAAACTCATGCGAGTTGTCACCAATATGAAAGTGTGATGCAAGAAACCCCCTTAATGGAACTCTATATCAGTTCATTATTACAATACCCAATGATTACAAAAGGAGAGAAAGCAAAAACATGCAAAAACTACAGAAACATAAGTGAAAATGCAAACCTAGTGCACAAAACAAAAATGAATACATGCACAAAATAAGTTACACATCTTCTAAAAGGGACCTTAGATCTACATAGAGGCCGAAACCATCTTTCTAGTAAGCGGATCATGAAAGCGAATAAAGATCCAAAGATATGTCTCCGGGAGTGAAAATAGAAACATCTGACTTCCGAGGCAGAAAAAAGCATCAAAAATGAAAAACCAGAAAATCTCACCAGCACCAATGCATAGAGCTCAGAAACAGCTTTCCGGCGATATCTCTTTTGCAAAAAAATGATGCCGTATGTGAAAGTTATGCTGGTTTCAGCAAGCCTCCCAAAACTTGCAAGTGAGCCTCCCGAGGGGAGCCCTCGGGGCTAAAAAATTTGGCTACCTCCAGAGCTTGCAAAAAATCTCCCTGCTTGAAACCCTCATGGATCTGGAAAACGATGGCCAAAATCTACAAAACAAAAGCCAATCCTGACTTTTTCCAGCGCTCTAAATCCAATGGTGAAGCCCGATCTGATCCAAAATGCCTCATAAATGAACTCAAGGCATGATACCCTCGAGGAATCCCAAACGAACTTTGTAATGATTTTCTCAAAAATATGAGAAGGGGTTGCAAATCAAGGCTCTGATACCATGTTAGAAACCAAGATCTAAAATGCAAACCAGAAAAAGCCTTCCACAGAAGAGAAAATAGAAAAAAGGAAAGCTTTGCAAAAGATGTGCAAAATATTATTATTCAGGAATTCTTAATTACAAGATATGATTTGCTTTATAAAAGCAAAGATGCATAACCCTAAACTTATCTTGAGCAACAAGATAGCTCAAAAGATAATGATGAGAATAATAAACCTAGGAAATTAAATATTACCTAAGTAAAGTTATGCAAGTGTAATTAAACATTAATTACACTAACAAAACAATTGGTAAACCTTATTACATACCGACAAATAAACTCAATTTATTCGCACCAAATCAAGTGAAACCTTGAAATCTAAAAGATCCAAGCATTATAAGCAACTTCCAAAATCCACACAACTTGAAGCCAAATAGCAGAGAAACATGAAGCAAATAGATTTCTCCCAGGCTACAAATTACATCACTAAAAAACTGGTTCACACACTAGTGAAAATATCTCGCACTATACAATGATCTAGAAACCCATGTTTTGAATATAACAACCTTTGATAAACATGAACAACATTCAGATCTGCATAGGTATATGATCAACACAGAAGAAACATGGAGCACAATACCGGAGCACACTCTAAACACTTGTACAACACAATTTTCTTTGTTTATCAAATTTTCTCAAAAGCACTTGGAAACCAAGTACTAGAGACATCATCTCTATTCATTACTTCATTCCAAATCCTCTCTAGAAATTGCAACAAGAAGATAACTCCATGTACTCACAACACTTCCTCAATATCTCAACTATACATGCACAACCTACAACAACCTCTTTTCCTCTTTTTCACAATTTTCTCAATATCCTCGACATCTTCATCATGCAACAACTTCCTTCACACATAGCTGACATCAATGATAACACCATTCAGTAGGCTTCATGTTGAAATCAATGATAACACCTTCATACTTGCAACAAAATGGAGTATTTCACCCATTTTCATAGTTGACCAAGAGCATCATTAATGAAAAAAATGAATGTGATAAATTGATGAGAAAATTTGGGCCCATTCTAAGAATTCAACCTCTATATGGTGGACAACTTCAAATTAGATAATATTTTGACATTATTATCAACAAAAATTAAATTGCAAAGTCAAGCACATGTGTTCAATTATTGAATCTAAGGACAAAAACATTTAGGTTTTGGAGATCAATAGATGATACCTCATTTATTTCTTGTAGTTTAGAGAATTAATTCCTGAGGGAAACTTCACATAGAGGTTGCATTTGTGCTTCAAATTTGGGACTTTCAATAGTTAGGAAGATTTATCATTTGAAAATTTTAATATTCTAAGTATTTTTCAAATATATTTTTGATCATCGTAATATTTTGTATCAACAAACATCTAAAGCAACCAAGTTTCATAGTCATTGAATGAGTTATTTGAACGAAATACTTTGTTCTTATATGAGCAATACATATGGATGTGTTATGGATATTTTAAATTTAATCATTTAGGTTGAGTCTCATTACAATATTTTAGATTTAATTATTTTGGTTGAGGCTCATTACAATATTTTTCTTTGAGTATTTTACGCAAATATTTAACTAAGGGTCGTTGTAGTGGTATGGGAGCTATGATATTGTTATCTTGTAGCAAAAATCAAGTTGTGAATGCACCCTAGTGAAAGAGATGTCAAATATAAAAGGAAGAAAAATAAATTGCAAGAACCAAAGTTAGAAGAAGAAGAGTGAAGCACAATTTAATAGTTGAAGAAAATTAGAACATGATTAGTTTTCACCAAATTCATGGTGGATTGATAAATATAATGGTGCATATGTTGCATGTTATAAAAAAAATTGAAAACATTGAAACCGCCTAAGGCATATTAAGGAGAAGGGAGTATATTTGCAAATAAAAAATGTGGGGTTAATTTCATGTCAAAGAAAAATGAAACTCATGTTTTTTGTAGAAATAGGTAGAGGAAGAACATGTTTAGGGAACTAATTATTTTTGAATAATTCCGAAGTAACATAATTTAGGAGATTAGGGCCAAGTTAGGAGGTGTTGAAAATGCATAAATGCAAGGATCACTAAAATAGGTCCAAACTAAGCATGAAATTGTACTATCACCTACAAAGGAGTATAATTTTTTACACTATATTTAGCCCCCACTTTAGTGGCCATATGACACTACATGCATATGCAAGCTAAAGCACTAAAAGTAAATCATGTACTTGCGAAAAAACATGTCATCCTCTAAGGAGAACCAAATTTGAGGGTAGATGTATGCCCCCTAATTTCACTTGCTTTATGGAGGTGGAATCAAGGTAGCAATCTAAGCGCATCGAATTGCTAATATTGGTGATGGAAATGCTTGTGATAGGTTCATGAGATCACAATACTAACTATTAGAAAAAATTGGATATGATTAGGGATGGAACTATGAATCCAAAGCAATAGACATCATCAAAATCAAAGTTCTCTAGCCCCCACTGTGGTGAATTAAATTAGATGTGCTAGTACTATATGCTAGACTAAAATCAATTTTTTTACCATCATTTTCATTTTTACTATTTAAAGGTTTAGAGAGAGATACCATTGCATTGAGGAGGGAAGATGTCAAGTTGATGACCATACTAACCCTTGAGACTCGAGATCCTGCGAGCAAATGCTGCATGAAGAGCAATGGCACTAGTGGTGAGTTATTTTCCTTTTCCTATGGATTAGTTTCATTCCTTTGTATGTTTTCAAAAGTTTTCTTAAGATTCCATGGGAATTCCTATCCAATTAGGTGATAGTGTCCAATGTGGGTGTCCCTATCCCAAAGTGGTCCCCCTGTCCCAAGATGGTGACTTTGTCCTAGAATGGTGCCTATGTCCTAATTTACAATTGCTTTTATTTTGACTATTTAGTTATTGACTTTTTTGTGTGGCTGATGATTCCTCTTGTTTCTTATAGGTCTCACCACATGCTCAATAAAATTTAAGAGGATACTCGTTGTATTACTTTAAGATCAAGTTACTCAACTATCACAAGAGGATGAGTAGAATTTACGTACCACTAGATTGTACTGGGTGTATCTCATGTCACCTATGAGATATCACGATGCTATGTTGATGGCACTTGTCGAGCACTAGAACCTAGATACTTCCACATTTCATCTCCCAACGAGGGAGATGATAGTTACACTCGAGGATATACACCATATCTTCAGACTTCTTGTACAAGGTGAGACTATACACTAATGAGTTCTAAACCCCACAAGAGATGAGGAGAGATATACTCTACTATACCAACTTCTACATAGATTCTGACTCTAGGAGCCATGTCGAGCTTAAGTTTCTTTTTCACTCTACTGTACTATTGATTCAATGCATTATGTGTGTTACTGTCATCTTATCTCTAGTGCCTGATGGACAAGGTACACACCTTGATGGGGGCCTACTTCACACGATACAGGCTATGGAGTAGCATCAAATATTTATTCCTAGGGATGGAGTATGTTGGCACACTTGTATTATGATCTTAGTTTCTTCATCTATTGAGTGGGTCATGGTATTATATTTTGCACTCTTCTTTAGGTGTGGGCTTTCAAGCATATCACATGTACTAGACCCACCAAATTTCTTGCAACAACACCTTATAGTTATCCACAGTTCTTGTTACACACTTAGGTTACCTTGGTAGCGTGGAGATTAGATGCACTCGAGAGTCACATTTGATCATCCAGAGGAAAATGACATTGTATGGAGATCATATGACTCTACAACAGTGGTCAAGTCTAACATAGTAGTTGTCTAGGATGCAGCAAGATAGGCTATTGGTTGGGTGTCATGACTACATAATCATGCCATTTTAGTATGATTTTATGATGAGACAATTTAGTTAGCTACAAAAAACACCTAGGTCATGGCCCACATATCTAATATATGCATGTAGTGGTGTTATACCACAGGAAATTTGTCATCCAACACTTAGCAACGTCACCTATAGTGACTTAAAGGATGAGGAGCAATATTCACATCCAAAATCTAACAAGGTATATTAGCACGACAACCACGTATGATAGGTGGTGGAGGACAATATGACCTCATTGTGTCTTCCCTGGTGATCATCCCAAGGGCGATCTCGGGCATTAGCCACATCAGTGAGGGGATGAGAGAGAGGATGAGGACATAAATGGGGATTCCATAGGTAACAGTGATGATGTAATAGAGGATTTATAGGAGGAGGATCAACAATGGTAGGAGACAATCCTGAGGATCCAACAAAGGCTAGAGATGCCCTGAGGAGAGACCTACATCTTTTCCTCGCATCACTTGAGCTCATCCTATGACTATAGAGGGCATCCAATCCTATGACCGTGGAGGGAGCATCCATGCAAATCCTACCACACCACCAACCCATCAAAGGAGTCTCGATACAATGCTCATAGTGTCCTATCGAGATATCGATTGGAAAGTTGGTGATCCAGGTGATGTGATATGTTATTTATCTTTTTGACATATGATTATGTAATGATTTATTTGTTATAGTTGGTACATGAGATTGGATGGACTTATTTAATTGAGTCATCACATATATGGTTCTACCTATGCCCCCACACTAGCCGATATGGGTCGACCATAGGCAACTGAAAAGTGTGGGGTGCCATGTTTACTTGTTTGAGCCCTTATCTCAGTGGAAGACATCTTATGATAATGTGATGAGGACTATTGATGACATTAGAGATGAGATTGGGGATGTCCAAGCAAGAGAAGAGACTATGATATTTGAATACAAGGAGCTCAGATCCTCTCGAGTTCCTACTGAGAGCTAGGTAGAGGCCTCTCTACAGGAGGAACTTAGTAGAGTGTGGGTGAATAGAGACTGAATCGAGTAGGAGGGCATCGTGAAACTCATACGCGAGGCCACAATAGTAGGCCAGCTATAGGGCCTACAAGAGAAGATGAGATCTAGGAGCCACTCTCGATCTACCTTCTCATGATGAGGACCACCACTATGCCCTGAGGAGTCCAGTAGTCATAGACCTACCTAGATGTATTTTTTTATTATACACCACATTGTGGTGACTATGATGTATATGAACCTTATGATCTATGTATGGAAATGTTCTTATTTTTATGAGTTACACATTTGTGTCTTGTTTGAATTAAATACCAATGTGATCTATTAAGAAATATTGATAAGATTATTTAATAAATGTCTCCATGATCTAATTGTTATGTGATGAATGTGATCTAATTAAACAATTATGTCTTCTTAGATGCTACAATTTTTAGTAATGTAATCATGTTAAACTAAATACCCTTATGACCTAATTTAAAATTAAATGCATATAATGATCTAATTTAACACATCACGCACATGATTGAATAATATGCAAGGTGATCCCACAATATTGGTTTACAATTCCCTTCATAGAGAAGAATTGCAAAAATGCTCCAAAGAAAGAAAAAAATAGGTTTTTAAGGGTTCGCTCGAAGGGGGGGTTTGCATGAACTCAAAAAGGGGTTCACTTGAACCCCCCCTTCGAGCAAACCCCTTTGTGATGCCATCCCCTTTTTGGCACATTTTTTTAATGAAAACAAGGAAAATTATAAAAGGGGTTGAGCAACCCCAGCTAAATCGAACCCCTTCACTCAAGGGATCCTAGGGGTTAAGCAGAGGAACCCCTTTTTCTCCCTCCCCTCCTCCTCCTACTTAATTTTTTTGCAATTTTTTTTTCCCTTTCTAAAAGCTTGGGTTAGAAGGAGATGAAAAATGGGAATCAACTACATGTAGTTAGGATGAGTGGTAGTTCTTAAGAGGACAAGCTATCCATCAAAATATAATTTTTAATATATTTTGGTTTTATTATATATATTTTTAGTTTTAATTAAAGATAGGTTTCTCATAAGAAAATAAAATCTTTGTTCTACCATTAGAAAAAATGAGAGACATTATCAAAAAAAATTTAAAAAAATCTATGCACTAGATATTGATGTCCTTGATCAACAAATATTGAATTCCAATGCACACCAAAATTTAAGTGTTGGCAGCTAAAACCTATGTCCTAGAATTGTAACTATGGTTTGACTTCAAAACTTAATTAAAGAAAAAAATATTCAATAAAAACACTATAGAAACCAATTGCATGCACTAAGATATTGTGGTTACAAAATTTCAAATTCGAAAAAATGGGGTACATCCTTCATGAAAAAATTTGGTAGCAAGACATGTCTCTTCCAAAAATGGTGTTTCTTTGTCAAGAAACTAGTTTCAAGCAGGATGGAAAAATAAATGCAATTTGATTCCAATTTTTTAAAATATATATTTAGAATCTATAGAAAAAATGTCACAAATCAATAGTTTGCATAATCTTCAAATTTCTCATGGTTTAGTAGCTATAGGTGCCTGAAAGTGAAGATTTAGTTTTAAAAAATAATTCAATGTCTAGTTTGGCCAAAAAGTGTAAACCACTATTGTGGGATCACCCTGCATAAAGAAATAATAATTCAAGTAAATACATAATTACTCAAAATAATTTAAGACACACAAACATGTTTGACAAGAAATAAGCAATGCGAGATAAAATAGAAACTATCTATTTAATCTAACAACATGCTTTATCATACATACTATTCAAAATGATTGTTAAGTGTATTACTTGTGCAAATGTGCAACATTTATAGGTTCTTTGAGAGGTGTACCATCCATCGCCTTAAGCTTATAATCTCTAGATGTTGGAAGCTTGATTTTTTTGGGTGTTGTCATTGATATCAACCCCTTGTACAAAGAGAGTGTTGGAATACTGATTGTGTTGATGATGCCAATCTTGAAGTTGTATTGGTGTCAACACATTGTACTGGTGTTGTCATTTATTTCTTACTTTAATATAGTTGCAAAAGTTGTTGGTTTGACTTGTGTTGGGGGAGATTGTTGATGTTGGAAAGCATTGCAATATGTTGTGGTGTTGTCATCATTTTTTTCATTGATGTATGTGATAAGTAATGTTGTTGATGAAGTTGGTTCACTTGGTTTCCAAGTGCTTTTGAGAAAATTTGAATGAGAGAGAGTTCAGTGTGATAGAGTGGTGCTCAATGTTCTACTCCATATTCTTTTATGATTGAAGATATGCACATGTGTTTTAGACATGATGATCAGAGGTGTTCAAAGGTGTTATATTCATATTTTCAAGTTTTAGTTTGTTCTGTAGTAGAAGATGTGTTTGAGAGTATGTCTTATAAAACAGGATGTTTGAGAGAAAACAGATTTCTCTACATTTCTTTGCAGTGAAGTTTATTGTCTTGTAGATCTAGGAACATGCTTATATTATCCATATCTACCTTCCCTTGAAGTTTTAAGTGTTGTGGTGCTCCACAAGGTTGTTTGGTGTGTTGGATGTCTATTCCAGTGTGTCTATTTGCACAAAATGAAGGTGTTCTTAAGTTTCAGGTTGTTGCAGTATTAGTGGTGAATATTTTGATGATGTGGAATATTTTGATATGTTTTAGAATGTTGTTGTGTGGTCCACAAGATGTTTCCATACCTAGAGAGGTGTGTTTGGAGTCACTTGTTAGTGTCAATGTAGGTTTGGCCGACCTAGCATGCTAGTGTTAATTATAGTGGATGCCTATTGTTGTGGAAGTTTTGAGAAGTGTGTTGATCTAGATTTGGTTCCTAGTTAAGTTTTGGTGTGGCTTTCCTTCACTTATGTATACCTTGGAAGTGTTTGGTGTCGACTTATTTGATGTTGCACAGTTAAGGTACATATGTTTCCTTAAGGCTAACCTAATTGAGATTGTTTTAGGTCGTAGCTAGTATAAATACAAGGTGAGTTATTGTGTGAATTAAGAAGAGAGTGTGTGTGATGTGAAAGATGTGAAAGTGATCAAGTGTTTTAATTTGAATGCAAGCTTTAATTCCTGACTCCTAGATGCAATGAGCAGAAGGTGTCTACATTTTAGCTTGTTGAATGAGTTGTTTGTGCTCTAGTTGATCTGTAACTAGAGTTTACAAAATTAACTTGTAAATTAAATCTAATTACAGTAATTTCCTGATCTAATATAGAATTGCATGATTATGCTTTTTAACCGTTGAAATTACAATAAGGTACACTTTAAAATCAATTATTAAAAAATAAATTGAATTGAACTAGAGAGAAATTGAGATAGAAGAGAGAAGAATGAGATAGAAGATAGAAGGATCAGAATGCAAAGATTGATAATGGAGTTCGTCCAATGTGGACTACATCTCCGGGTCCGCTCCTCAATGCTGGAACCGCTTTATTGATATCACCAAGCAAAATTATGCTTTGTTACAATACCCAAGCTCCAAGAACCTGCAATAATCTCTCCACAATCTCTCTCTTTTACAATTTTTGGTGTATGCAAACACCTTGTAATTTTATCTCAAAAAAAAAATTCTAACTCTCCACCTTTCACCAAGAGCATAGAAAACTCCCCAAAAATTACTTACAAAATACTTAGCTAAAAACCCATTTTTATACAAATTTATTTGCTAATATGGGATTTAACCATATTATTTTGCAAATATTGCATATCTCCCATTTACAAGTAAAAATTCCAACCAATTCCCCTTAATTACATAAAAATCTCCAATTCCCTCATGTAATCTCGTTTAAAAATAATAAAATAATCTTTAAAGATTATTTTAAATCTTTAAATATCTTTAAATTTCATTTTAAGCCCCTTTTAATTCCATATTTTTGGGCTTTTACTAATAAAAAAGGTTTTTGGTTATAATTTAGGGGTTATATTATTGAAATATGAGTTTACGGGATTTTTTCCTCTCCTTGTTTTATGGGCAAGGCAAGAGGATTTTAAGGGATAAAATCCCACCAAATCCTCTTTTTTTCTTTTAATTTTTAAACCATATATTTTTTCTTTAACAAATATGGTTTAATCCATATTTATGCCATGTCATATACTCTTGCCACGTCACCACCTACCACATTACCATGTTGATGTCATCAAAGTCAACCAAAGTCAAATTTTTGACCAACCTTTGACTAGCTGTAACTTTCACATACGAGCTTCATTTTTGAAACCAAATATAGTTCTGGAATCAGCATGACAAGCACTAGAACTTGGCATCATTTTTGTTTCATTTTGAGATGATCAATTTTTTGCCTTTTTGAATGTCTAATTCGCCTATTTGAACGAACCTTTGACTGAGAATAACTTCTGCATACAGACTCCTTTTGGGCCCATTCAAGTTGCATCAAGATCATGTCAACGAGCTCTATCCAATGATGCTAATTTGGATGAATTCTAAGATTGTGAAATTTTTAGGTATTTTGGATCCACTTGGATCATTCCTCCCCATTGAGAAGTTTTTGGACCTCCAAAAGGTCTATTTATGTACAAATTGAGCTAGGGAAATGTTGCCCCACTTGCCCAATATCATTTTTCCTTCTGTTCTGGAACCTATACATCTGACTCATCATAACAACAATCAAAACTGCACTGATATTATTAAGTACATTATCCATATACACATCCACATTCAATGTTGTTGCTACCAACCATACACTACTAAAAAGTAGAAGGTTGAATAACAAAACTGAATTTGCAGACAAGAAAAAGAATATACCAACATCATACTTATCTTTCATAACTAGAACAACCTTAGAATCAGATATATTTTTATGCAATGACACTTCTTGTGGTACAAACATAAGTGCCAAATTATTGCTTGCATTAACTACCCTTTTCAATTGTCCCATTGTCACAAAATATTTATCAGTCTTAATTGGATGAGAATGCACAATGTATTCAATTCCTTCATAGGCTCAGTATGATACTAATTATGTTCCTTGTAGAAGATTGCTTTCCTATCATATAAGTATGGGCTACCTAACATAATCCCATAGATGTCAAATGGAACCACATCAAATTCAACCTCATCTATAAACTTAGATGTTATTGCAAATCTTAAATTGCATTGCTTAGTTACTTGCAATCTGTTATCATTGCACACCCAACCTAATGGATAAGGTTTCTTATGTGGCTTTGTTTTCAATCCCAACTATTCAACATCTTCTTTTGAAATTAGATTAACTTGGGACCCATTTTCAATTGAATTATTGTCGATTTTGGTGTTCTTAAGATCCCCTTATATGGAAACAATTCGCATCTTTTTCTATCTTCAAGAACAACATGACTTTTAGAAGTAGAAGCACATGAAACATCAGTGGCATAATCATTACCAATAATATCTTTACCTTTCAAACCCACAATTGCAATCTTTGTTTCATCATTAGAATCTGATCCAAGATCCTGAATGATAGCTGTGGCCTTTTTCTTTCCTTTAGACTCTTTAAACCACTTGGGTTTCAACTTTGGATGTAGTTTCCAACACTTTGCATCCGCTTGCCCTTTCTTCTAACAATGTGAACAAGTAGGCTTTTCAATTTCCTCTTTCTTCACAGTAGCTACTTTCCTCTCCTTACCCTTCTTAGTGCCTTCAGTTGGAGGAACAAATTTCTTCTTTGAACTGAAACTTATGTTCCTTTCACCTGCTTCAATATGGGTTGCTTGTACACACACTTCATCAAAGTTAGATGGATTAAACATCAGGATTGTATGTTTCAAATGTGAATGCAAACCACCTATATACTTTAATAAATTTTCTTGTGTATAAAGAGGAATGCCAAGAGTAAGTGCTTTCTTCCTAAACACCTGTGTATACTCTTGCACCATTTGTCCTTTACCCTGTCTCAGATTTTTCCAGTCCATAACAACTTGTTGCATATAACCCAAAGGATAAAACTGTTTCTTTAAAGCATAAGTAAATTCATACCAAGATGAAATGATTTTACTGTGTGTAGCAAGATCATCTTGAATCTTACTCTCCCACCAAACCAATGCAGTGCCTCCCATTCTAAGAGTAGCTAGTTGGATTTTGGAAGAATCATCCAATATATGTTGAACCCTGCAATACACTTCGATCTGCTTAAGCTAGTTATCCAATTTTTCTGCATCTAATTCACCGTTATACATAGGCAACTCAAATTTAACATCCAGTTTTAACAAAGGTGTATTAGCTTGCACAGGTTGTTTCTTCTTAGAAGAGTTAGACGAAGAAGAAAAGGATGAAAAAGAAGATGGGGATGGAGGTTTAGGAGGGTCACTACCACCTCCTACTCCTTTACCTTTCTCATCTTTTGAAGAGGATTCAACTTCCCTCTTCTTTCTATCCTTGTCTTCCTTTCTCTTCTTTTGTTCTTGCCTCTCTTGGAAAAGAACTTCCACCATTGACTTCATCTCGAGAAAAGCTTTCTGGAAATCTTTCTCATCAAGCTCTGTAGAACTTTGTTCAGCTGCCATCTTTGATTGTGGAAAAGTCCTTTGTTTTCCGATCTCTGGATTGAACTCGGTAAGTGCACCTTCTCCTTGCCTCAATTTCAACCCTGGATTCTTGTTACCACTTTTGAATTTTCTTGTTAAACTACTTTGATATAATTTGATCTATAACTAGAGTTTACAAAATTAGCTTGTAAATTAAATCTAATTAGAGTAATTTCCCAATCTGTCTGAGAATTGTGTGGTTATGCTTTTTAGCAGATTGGAAATTACAATAAAATTATTTAAAAATTAATTATTAAAAATAAAGTGAATTGAATAGCGAGAAATTGAGATAAGAGAAATTGAAGGATAGAAGAGAGAAGAATGAGACAAAGATAGAAGGATCAGGAATGTCTTGATTGATAGCAAAGTTTGTCCAATGTGGACTCACGTCTCAGGGTCTACTTCTTAATGTTGGGACTGCTATTGATATGTGTAAACAAAGTTATGCTTTGTTACAATACCCAATCTCCAAGAACTGCAATAATCTCTCCACAATCTCTCCACTCTTTTACAATTTTTGGGTGTATGCAAACACCTTGTAATTTTCTCTCCTAAAAAAAAGCTCTAACTCTCCACCTTTCACCAAGGCATAAAAAACTCTCTCCAAAATTACTTACAAAATCTTAGCTAAAACCACTATACAAATTTATTTTGCTAATATTAGGATTTATATTATTTTTGCAAAATGTTACATAATCTCCCATTTACAAATTAAAAATTCCAAGCAGATTCCCTTAATTACATAAAAATCTACAATTCCCTCATATAATCTCCTTTAAAAATAATAAAATAATCTTTAAAGATTATTTTAAATCTTTAAATATCTTTAAATTTCATTTTAAGCCCCTTTTAATTCCATATTTTTGGGCTTTTACTAATAAAAAGGGTTTTGGTTATAATTTAGGGGTTATATTATTGAAAAATGAGTTTATGAGATTTTTTTCCTCTCCTTGTTTTATGGGCAAGGCAAGAGGATTTTAAGGGATAAAATCCCACCAAATCCTCTCTTTTTTTCTTTTAATTTTTAAACCATATATTTTTTCTTTAACAAATATGGTTTAATCCATATTTATGCCATGTCATATACTCTTGCCATGTCACCACCTGCCACATCACCATGTTGATGTCATCAAAGTCAACCAAAGTCAATTTTTTGACCAACTTTGACCAGTCGTAACTCTCACATACGAGCTCCATTTTTGAAACCGAATATAGTTCCAGAATCAGCACGACGAGCACTACAACTTGGCATCATTTTTTCCTCATTTCGAGATGATCATTTTTTTCCTTTTTTAATACCTAATTTTCCTATTTGACCGGACCTTTGACTACGCATAACTTCTGCATATGGACTCCTTTTGAGCTCGTTCAAGTTGCATCAAGACCGTTTTGGTGAGCTATATCCAATGATGCTGATTTGGATGAATTCTGAGACTATAAAATTTTTAGGTATTCTGGATCCACCTGGATCACTAGTGGAACTATACCTTTGACATAAGTGAGATGCATTTTTAGTATTTGAAATTGGTAGTGAGCCACCCCTTCTCCTTCTTCTTTCTTCTGGATAGTGAGTCCTTTGGTAGTGAGCCCTTGTTTCTTTTGGGCAATGATCCCTTTAGCAATGAGCCTATTGTATTTGGTGTTGCTATTACTTTATGTAACTATGGGAAATTTCTAGGTTAGCATATTAGTAGCTAAATAAATCAAAACCCAAAGCAATAATGAAGCACAAAGGAGGAAAACATGAAAAACAAAGAGAGATATCACCTTGAGTCTTTAACCTCCATGATTGACCTCCATTACACCTTCTCTATTTGTTGCAATATGAAGTTTGCCCTCAAATTTTGTGTGACCAATATGTGACAATGCCAAGACCAAAGCAAATGTTGAAGGATTTGATGTGAAATGCAATACTAGGCAACTAGTAAGCAACTCTAAACTATGACTAAAGTATGCCAAAATTCCAATGAGTAATGAAGTATGCCTAAAACAAGAGCTAAGATGACAAGATTGCATGAGATGTCCAAATGAGACCAAAATTGCCATTTTATAGAAAATGCAATTTTGAATGAATGGCCAAGATTGAAGATTGACAAATGCCCTAGAATCAATGGACATGATTCAATGTGACAACCCACAATTAGGGTTAGGGAAACATTAGGTCAAATTTAAAATGAGTGGACAAGATTCAATTTGAGAAAATCAAATCAAGGGTTGACAATGCATGTGACAAGGAGATAAGAATAGCACATAAAAAGAGAGAGCTGGAAAATCAAATAATATTAGAAATTACTTGATTTATGAAGGAAAAAGGCTATTTTGAATTAAAAATCAATTTAATTCAAAAGATGGGGTCATGTGACAATAAATAATTAATTTGAATTATTTACTAAAAGAGAGAAAATTAGAAAGTGGGACCATTTTAAATAAATAATTTTATTTAAAATGGGGAAAAACGCCAAGGTGGACAATAATTAAAGAAATTAAAGAATTTATTTAACTATAAAAAGACATTAAGGAATTAATGATGTAATTAAATAAATAAAACTTATTTATTTAAATAATCAGGAGGAAATAATGACAAAAATAATTAAATAAATTTATGAATTTATTTAATTATGGAAAGACATTAGAGAATTAGTGACGCATTTAAATAAATAAATAAAATTTATTTATTTAAATAATCAAGAGGAATAAAGACATGAATTATTTAATTAATAGTTGAAAGTGGACCAAGGACATAAATATTTCAATTATGTCAAGAAGAAATATGGTGACAATAGAACTTGCAGGCCTAGGTCATTTTTATGTGTCTACATTTTTCCCCTCTTTGTCATAATGCAGCCTGTCACATTGTGACAAAGAAAACTTAGTCAAAAACATGCCCTAGTGAAGGTACAGAGTATCTATGCCCCCTTGGGAAAATTTTTAAATTTTGGCCCGGTGACAAAAATTTGGAAAGTGTCCTGACAAGTTAATTTGATGACCAAAAAAGTGATGGCACAAGTGGTTTCGGATATCGACATGTGTAATTGGACATCGGGATAGTCAAAGGCAGTCAAAAGAGCTTCTAGTAATAAAATTTTGAATAAAATCCCAATTTGACCTTATAAATAGGTTGAAAATGGGTAAAAGTCAATTTATTTTCACTTTCACACTTGTCAATTTGGAGAGCTCAAAGCTAGGAGATCATGCGTGAAGATGGTGATTCTAGTGACTGAGCACCATGGGGATATCGTTCGTACTTTTAGACAGCCAGAGGGCGTGGACCCACTAGTGAGTACGCCTTACCCACTTTGTCATTTTGTCGTTTTTCATGTTATTTTGGGGTTTTTAGGGTAGGCAATGAATGCGCCGCAACACATATGTGTGCACGAAAGTTGCATTTGTGTTTGCATTCAATGCATTTGATGCGTCACAATGCAAACACAAGAAGTTTGCAGGGAAAGTCTATTAGGTGCAACACATTTGCGGGAAATCAAGCCGCATTCGCCAAGTCACACCGCAAATGATAGGCACAATGCCACATTTGAAATATTGTGACGCATTTGTGTACTCGGGCAACACATTTGAATGAAATGATGCATTTGAAAAAACCCATGATGCAAGTGCCATATTAAGATGCAAACATGAGCGGAAACAATGCAATCGTCAGATCGGAATGCAAGTGCAGTACGGAACGATGCAAGTGTCAAAGCACGAAGCAAATGAAGTCAACGCAACACATTTGACTTTGACCAGGGCTAACTTTAATTTAGGCTCAAGTTTCTAAATGCTTTTGAGTAGATAGAAGGTAATAATGATTTTCAATAATGTGCTAATGCGTGCTTCTACATGTGTAGAGAGAGTTACCACCGATCTACACACGGGAGAGTAGGCCATCGACATACGGATTCAAGGACCAACTGCGAGATCGAGAGCAGAGGAATTTGATGCGACTTGGATTGTACTGTCACCTATATGCCCATTGTCCAGGAAAATAGGAGATTGCTAACCGCACCCTGCAAGAGGTGGCATTCAGAGACAAGTTCATTTCCTTTGCTGACAAGAGAGGCCACAATGACTCTGGAGGATGTGTACCAGATTTTGTGCCTACTGATCTGAGGAGAGTGGGTTGTATATGATCCACACCAGGGATATCATACATTTATAGGTTATTACAAGGATGAGACTGGTGCAGGACTAGGCATCGAGGGCTACGAGATTCCCTAGGAGTTCATGGTGGAGCACTACCCTCGGTGGGATGCCATGTTATGCACATTGATTGTGGGAGTTTTGATACCAAATCGTTGGGGACACGGATTCTCGATTGGATGGAGAGATGTGCTTTTGCGGATGAGGCATGACAGGATTGTCCTTGCATGGGGGCCTTGTCTACTATGGATGCTTTACCATCAGCTCCATGAGGTGGCGTATAGAGGAGCTCAGAGTATTAGCTGCGACACCACCCTACTCATGATCTAGGCTTGGGAGCATATTCTCGTCTTTCGTCCACCCATTCAAAGGCCACAGTTAGCTGATGGGATGCCTTATGTATATCTATATGCAGGAGCACTACAGCAGACCAGGGTCGAAGAGACAGGCTTCTGGCGACACAGGATAGATACCATGACTTCATTTGTCTAGTGACCATACAAGGATTGTGTGTAGTGGGCTGATGAGGCCGATCATTTTAAATTTTTCCTACAGTTCAGGTATTTGATTGGATGCACTATTCAAAGCCAATTGATCATTGAGATGTACCTTATCTACCGGTGCTTCCAACAGCTCAAAGAGCGTAAAGGCACGGCGGGACTATCGAGATGCCTAATCATCGCGAGATACCGGCAAATCTCTATGATATCGCTGCCTTTGGTCAGAAAGCAACAAATAGATGGGTTCATAGGCACAACCATGGGGGTGGAGCAAAGGTCTTTGGATCCTGACGATAGTATGTATGTAGATTTTGACTTGTGGTGGTAGACACATCAACTAGTACTCATTGACAAATCGAGATGGACTAACACTAGTCGACTCCACATACTGCTGGATACCTCCGAAAGACCATGGAGGCGTTAAGGAGGCAGAGATGGTGCAGGGATGGAGGCATAGGGAGGGTAGGAAATGGAGACGAGGGGATGGAGGGAGAGGCGGCGGAGATGACAGAGGAGGCAGAGATGATAATGGAGATGGTGGGAGGAGGAGGAGAGGGGGAGATGGTGAGAGACATAGGAGGAGAGTTCGGTAGCACGTGGAGAGAGTACCTTTAGTATCGATCCCTGAGGCAGCAGAGGAGGAGGAGAGAGAGGAGGAGGGGTTGAGATAGGAGGTAGAGAAGCCTGATGTTGCTCCAAGTGTCAGGGTTGGACAGGAGGAGGGGAGATATGAGGAGGAGAGGCAACCAAAGGAGGATATTCGGCAGGAGGAGGAGGTTAGGCTAGAGGGAGAGATGGAGGTGGAGATGTTGGGAGAGGAAGGATTCATTGGAGGCGAGGAGGATGACGAGGATCCAGATGGTGAGGATGCCATAGATGAGACAGAGCGGCTAATGAGGTGGCGAATGGTGGAGGGAGAGGATGACATACCTACAAGACCACCATTGCCATATGATGCGACTGTAGACCAACAATTGGCTGATATGCAGAGGAGGCTTGACGAGAGTGCAACACAGGTCAGGTCCCTATAGGAAGAGTTGAAGGTTGCTAGGGTAGAGAGGGATCAGGTGGTGATCTGATAGCAGGAGCCCACGAGATGGTGTATAGAGTTTACAGAGTTGTGTTAAGGACCATCAGGGGACATGGCGAGAGAGCTAGTCAGGGTTAGTGCCAGTCATGGATGTTACCGAATACTATACGAGCAGGTTGTGCCACCTGAGAGATGGGATCCTACTTTGACATGGTCTCAAATGAGGGCATACAATGGTAGCAGGATAGGGAGTGGTAGCAGTAGCAAGACAAAGAGCAGTAGCTGCAGTCAAAGCAGTGTGGGGGGTTCCACCGCTTCAGGGCATTCATCAAGTCACCGCTCCCACCACAGTTGCAGGAATTCTTCCAGTCACAGGTCGGGTCACAGCCATGGGTTGTCTAGGTTAGGGCATAGATCAAAGCATAGTCAGCCACCATTCATTGATCCATCAGCCTCTCAGACTCATGTTGTAGTAGCCTCGCAACCACATGTCACTATAGAGATGATGCCATCAGCAGCAGTTCCATCAGCCTCATAGACACAGGCTATCATGTCTTTACAGGTTATGTCAATGCCAGCTACACATCATCAGTCACCACGCTCTTCTTCACGAGGGGATCAGGAGAGCACATCATAGGGGAATTTGACATGGTTATTTTTTACATCATGTTTCAAACATTCATGTTATGACACTTTATATGTTGACTATCGAACCTGCAAGCTCTATTTTTGGGATATCTCATGACTATCCTGTGACATATATTTTTTGAGATTATATATGTGATGCAGTTTTGATGTGGCCTATATGCTTTATGTTATGTGATGATGCATTATGTGTTGATTATGTTTTATGATATATGCTTATTTGATGATGATTATGATGATGCAATTATGATGACTATATGATTCCTTTGTGATGTGATTTATGCATTTATGATTCCTATGATGATGTCTTGTATATGCTATGTCATGTATGCATTTTATGATATCTACTTATGATGAGATGCCATGATGATATGTTGGTTATGTATGCTTATATGTCATGACAACGTTATATTCTAATGATGATTATAAGGATGCATAATGTATGATTGTAATGGATGCCATGTTTATGATTATAGATATGTTAATGCATGACTATATATGTATGGACAATGCAATCTTATGATGTGATATATGTGTTTTAATGAGATAGATGATGTATGTACCTACATGCTATGTGAATGTGTAAAATCCTAATGCAATGCCTATATGATTATGTATGCATTTAGGTTTTTGTATGTCACAGGATATCATCATGAGACGGACGAGACAAGGCGACAAGATAGAAGGAGATGAATGTTAGTGCAGAGACCAAATCCTTCAACATGTTACCACGGGACTTAACAATTATTGCTCTTAATCATCATTGGGCGGATTATTGTAATGGTCGAAAAACACCATGATATGACATAGATCAAGGTGTGCAAGGTCATACCATCACATGAAACAAGTAGTTGCATACAAGGATGATCATGAATCATAATAAGAGCACAATTGCCCCAGTATTTTTTTCACAACCAACCACAAGCATAAGATAGAAAAGAAAGATAAAGACAAGTCACGAAACGTCGTTGCTCCTCTAAATCCTATTATCAAGACATCCTTGAGGAACTAGCAACATGACTACCTGAAAAAGACAAGACAAGCTAATCATCATGATACGTCGCTACTTCTCTAAATCATGTTGTCAGGACATCGTGGAGAAACTAGTAACATGATGAACAATCAAAAGACAGAATGCCAAGATATCATTTTCCAAGTGTTTTCCAAGTACATTTGAATTTCAAGTGTTTTGATGTCAAGATGTCGGATGTCCAAATGTTGAGATGTCAGGTGTCTTCAATTTTCCAGATGTCAAGTGTCAAGTTTTGACGATGTCGAGATGTCAATTGTCAAAGGGTGTCAAATTCAGGAAGGACACATCCTGAATAATGTCGATGTTGGGAGGATCGATCCTCAAATGTCAAGAGAATCCCTCAAAATGATAGATGACAGTGACGATACCTAGGAAGGACACATCCTAAGGCATAAATAAATGATAGGGGCTATTCTTCATAATAACACATATGAAGAGTAACGAAGAGTTGACAATGATAGAGTTTGACTGAAGTTGGCTGATTTTGACCTTTGTTGACATAATTGACTTGTTTTGACCAAGCTGTCGTGTGTTGACAGAATTGACTACATGTCAATGTTGACATGCTAATATGATTGACATGTCGATTAAATGATTACTGGAGTTTGATTTAGGAGTTTGTCTATTTTGGAGTGACATGTTTGAATTGAAGACTTTTGACGGGTGTGCAGTGCCATGAACCCTAAGGGACTGACCTAGTGCAGCCTCGGGGGCTCATCGACAGATTGCCTTGCCTACGTCATACATTTAGAGACCTCGTAGTTCGACACGACCAATGACTTTGTTCTAACGACCAAATATTGAGTCATGATTTTTATTTTGACAAACCTAAAAGGAATGACCTAATGTCTCGGGGGCCCAAAGATAAGGCTCTGGGTTTCCACGAGAAAATGCACAAAGACAATGTAGTTCGGCTAAAGCGACAAAGACTAACCTATTACGACTGACTACAAAATATGACTCCTATTTTGTGTTTTTTATTTATTTTAATTTTCTTTAAGACATTTTCAATTTCGCAGTCTTTCGTGACATTTTATGATTTTGTGGTCTTTTCAAGACATTTTATGATTTCTTTTTGTCTTTAAGGATTTTTAATTTTAGTCTTTTCAAGACATTTTTTTATTTTTAGTCCTTTTTTCAGACATTTTCAATTTGTTTGTCTTTTAGGACATTTTATGATTGGAAAAATCATATGCAATACCCATTGCAATTGAATGATAAAGGAATGCCCCCAGTTAGGTCCCAGACTAGCCAGGTTTGCAAAATGCAGAAAGGACATGCTTGGGGTGATAGATGGATGGTATGTAGGACTTGATGTCAACCATTGTCAACCATGAAAGGAATGGCAGGGTCCCTGATGGGGGTGCTTCGGCGGTGGCAAAAGGGTAGTTTTATTATGGACTAAAGTAGATAGAGTGATAGTAGATGATAGAGAAAAACCGACTACACATGGCACTTGTTTGCCAAGTTTTCACCATGGTACTTATCCAAAGCGCCTGTTTACCAGGTTTTCACTGTTGGACAAATTATTTCTCTTTACTATTTTTTTGTCATTTTTTTATTATTATTATTATTATTTTGTTTTGTGTCACCAAGAGGCCTGTTTTCCAAGTTTTCATTAGGGCATGTTCTTGCATTTTTCAATTTTTTTTGTATTTTTAAGGTTTTCAGCCTAGCTCTTTGATGCTATGCATAGAACTTTTGAAGATGTAGACTTTTTATAGGCTTTTTCAATTGTTCACCATCTAGAGTAGCTAGCTTATATGCTCTAGAACCAAAAGAGGATGTGATAATGTAAGGACTTAGCCAATTTGGTTCTAACTTGCTAGGTTTTTCTCTATCAGATTGATTCTTGGGATTTTGCATGAAGACCAAGTCACCGATGTCAAACTTTCTAACCATGACTCTTTTGTTATAACTGTGATAGATTTGATTCTAATATGCTTGTAAATGATTGAAGGCATTGTGTCTGTGTTCCTCTAGCATTTCCAATTCATGCAATTGTGACTTTCTATACTCCTCATCATCAATTAGACCCTTTAGGGAGACTCACAAGGAGGGAATTTCAACCTCGATGGGTAGGATGGCCTCGGATCCGAAGACTAAGGAAAATGGAGTGGCTCCAGTAGGCATGTGGATGCTAGTACGGTAGACCCACAAAGCAGGGTTGAGTTGGATGTGCCAGTCACGACCAACATCATTAACTATCTTCTTAAGAATTTTGATGATGGTTTTATTGGATGCCTCATCTTGACCATTTCCTTCTGGGTAACATGGTGTTGAGAAATGATGTTGGATATGGAAGTATTCACATAACTCACGAATGTCTCGGATTTTGAAAGGATGTACATTAATCAGGATGATGGATCAGTATTATTGTACCAGCTGCACGTGAAGCTGAGGATGAATTAAAACTCGTTTATTGGTTATGTATGTAAGAGGGATGGCTTCAATCCACTTAGTGAAGTACTTAGTGGTGTTGATAATGAATTTGTGGCCATTGGAAGAGGTAGGATGGATTTTTCCCACGAGGTTGAGTCCCCATTGTGTGAAGGGCCATGGAGAAGTAATCAGCTGAAGTTCTTGTGTTGGTGCATGAATCAAATCACTATTTATCTAACATTGGCAACATGTCCTGACAAGCTCAAGTGCATCCTTTTCAATGGTCAGCCAGTAATACCCAAGTCTTGCTATCTTCTTGGCTAAAGTAGGACAACTCGAATGAGATCCACATATACCCCCATGTACCTTGTGTAAGGTTGTTTGTGCTTCGTCAGTGTCGAGACATCGAAGAAGGGTATTGTCAAAACTTCAGTGATATAGGGTGTCACTAATGATGGTGTATCAGGCAGTTTTTCAGATAAAAGAATTTCTTTGGTTATTGGATAGGGTGGGGGGAAGGATCTAGGACTTGAGATAGTCATTGATGTCTTGATACCATGGAGAATTTGGACCAACAAGCTCGCAAACCATCTCTAATTCTGGTATTTCATATGTAGGAACCAAAATTTGTTCTACCAAGAATTCAAATTGAGGGACGTTGCTTGGAATGTCTAGGAGAGAGCCAATTGTAGCCATTGTGTCTGCTACCTTATTTTTTGCTCTCGGAACTTACTCAAAAGTCCACATGTGGAAATATGTCTGAAAGTTATCAATCATTCATTTGTAAGGCATTAATTTATCGTCCTTGGTGTCATATTCGTCATTGACCTGGTTGATGACCAACTAAGAATCTTCATAAACATGAAGTGTTTTAATTTTCCATTTTCTGTCCATTTTGAGTCCTATAACAAGTGCCTCATATTCTGCAACATTATTTGTACATGGAAAAGCAATGTGGAATGACTTAGGGATGGAGTCTCCTTGTGGTGTGATAAACAATATTCTTGCTCCCGAGCCATGACTAGTATGAGACCCATCAAAGTATAGCCTCCAAGGTGATTTAGGTTCTGTATGAAATATGGACTCATCAGGGAAGTCTGCCACCAATAGGTGATCACTTTGCACAAGTGCGTCCGCCAGTTGATCTGCTATCACTTGTCCCTTTATAGCCTTTCACTCCACATATTGGATGTCATACTCACTCAAAATCATGACCCATTTTTCCAGATAACCTATCAATGTTGCACGACTTAGGACGTATTTCAAGGGATAAATCTTTGCTACCAAATGTGTCATGTGATTCAACATGTAGTTCCTTAGCTTTTGGGTAGCAAAGACAACCACTAGGCAAACACGTTCAATGGATGTGTAGTTTAGCTCATATCTGACCAGTGTCTAACTGATGTAATATATGGCCATTTCCTTCTCATCATGGTCGTTTTGTGCCAGTAATTCCCCTAGTGTTGAAGTTGTTGTAGAAATGTATAAAATAAAGGTTTCCCTTTCATTGGTGGCATTAAAGCAAGTGGCGACAATAGATAATCCTTTATTAGTTAGAAGGCCTCTTGACATCTATCTGTCCACACAAAGGGGATACCCTTGTGCAAGAGATACTGAAATGACAATTTGTTAGCCACTATGCCATGAAGGCCAAATAGATTGCAACCTGCCCTACAATGTCCTAAGTTCACTTATCCCTTTTCGAGGAGGCATGTCTAATATGGCTTTCACTTTGGTAGGATCAACCTCAATGTCTCTTCAAGAAACTATGTATCCCAAAATTTTCCCTGATGTCATGCCAAAGACACATTTCTTGGGATTCAGGAGACTTTGTACTCTTCCAGTCTCTTAAATATTTTTTCTAACAAATTCAAATGATCTTTTCGTGTCAAAGATTTGGCCAAAAGGTCATCCACATAATCTTCCATTAGCTTGTGCATCATGTCATGGAATATTGTTGTCATGGCTCTATGATAAGTGGCGCCTGCATTCATAAGACCAAAAGGCATGATGTTCCAACAGTATTTACCCCAAGCACATGTGAATGTTGTTTTATGTTGATCTTCAAGGGCAATACAAATTTAATTATAACCTGAGAAACCATCCATAAGAGACAACATATCGTATCCTACTGTAAGTTCAACTATGATATCTATGTTTGGAAATGGAAAGTCATCCTTTGGACATGCTTTGTTCAGGTCTCTAAAATCTGTGTAGATGTGGATCTGACCATTTGGCTTTGTGACTGGTACAAGATTGGATATCCATTCAGCATAGTCTATAGACTGTACGAATCCCACATCTAGCAATTTCTTGAGTTCCTCTTTGACTAACAAGGCGATCTGAGGATGCATTTTACGTAGCTTCTATCTTACTGGTTTGGCATTTGGAAGTAGTGGAAAATGGTGTAAGACAAGTTCTGGATTTGACTCAGGCATATCGACATATGACCATACAAAATTAATCTTACGCTCTAAAAAGAACTTGTGGAATTTAGGTTTCTCTTCTTCTGTCAAGGATGCCACAAAGAGGACAATTTTAGGATCTTTTGTTGTAGATATGTTGACTTCCATGGTGTCCTTTATGAGCATTTCTAATCTCTCTTGAGTCATAGGGAGAAAGTCCAGTTCTCCATCTTTGGGCGCCTCAGAGAGGTTTTCACCTGTAGATACGTCCTTTATTTTTACTTTTTTATCATCAAAAGGTGACTTTCGGTTTTCACCTAAAGACGTGTCATTTTTTGTTTTATTTTTATTTTTCATTTTGTGACTAGAGGATAGAATAGTCTCCCCAAAGTAAGTTGCACAATCTAGGTCAATAGTAAATCTAGCCTTGTGATCTCCACTTGGTATGCCCTCACATAGTCCCATGAATTCTGCAATGGCCTCATCATTCTGAAATATGCCCATAATTGGTGGGCCTTGTTGATCCCAATCAATTAGTTGCGGATAGACTAAGGAGATACCATCATCAATATTGGTGAATGGTGGGGAGGATGTGGAAATCATGTAGATGGATTTAGAGAGGTTAAAGATAAAATTTTCATCATCCAACTCCCAATCGGACTCTATCCAATATTCTCCTTCACTTGATTCATCCTCATTGTCAAAATAAGGGACAAAAGGACTATCATTAGGGTTGGTAGTGTCATGTGGCAATTCGGATGAATCTAAATGATGGTTGTTATTGTCAGATGGTTGGACAGATATGTCTAGGTTATGGCTAATAGGACTGGAAGATGATTCAGGTTTGTCATTGTTCCTTGGGAAAAAGAGTTTATCCCAGTCTTCTCATTTCCTTGGGATCTTAGGATTGCCAATATCCTTTGTTGGTTCAATCTTAAACATTTTCCAAAATCTTTCTTCAGAAGTAAGTTCTCCAGGTTCAAGGAACAATTCGTCAAGGAAACAGTCACTTAAGGATCATTGGGAGCCAAATTCCCATTCATGGGAGTCAGTTTCAGTAAGGGATTCCTCAATAGTCTCGACACTTTCCAAAGCATTCACACTCTCACTCGAAAGTACATTGGTATGTTGATCTTCATTTTTGGGTCATCCATACCCTAATCCAAGAAGTTTTGGTCTATGGGGAGGCATGATTGGTTCATGCCTTCCAGTTTTATTTCTGCCAAGGCCACTAGTTCCATCGTAGCCTTTCACCTTCATTATATCATAGCCTTTCCCATATATCTGAACTGGTAATGGGGATGGCTCCTCTTGGTCCTTATAAATCCATGTCAGTAAATCCTCGATGTCTTCTTTGCTCATTTCACCCCATTTTATTAAAATGTGTGATGGAGGGACCCTGAAAATTTCCTTAGGTTTTATTCTAAAATAGGGTCGACCATAGACCTTAGGAGACTTGGGCATTTTGGTGATGCAATAGGTCATGCTTAATTTAAATTCTCCATAACCTAGGTCCTAGATCTTGATAGTGGACTTAGCCTTAGGAAGTGAAGAGGATGGTGGTGTGGTGGAAGATGTGGAAGGAGCGGACGTGGATGATGAGGTGAGTGTGGATGGGTCAATGAATTTGGAAGAAGAGGAATTTGGAGCTTCTTGCTTGATGGGCACTTGATGTTCTGAAATACCCCTTAGATTGGTGCAATACTAAAATGGATCGGGGTCTCCATATATGGTGATTTATGTGTTGTCAAAGGGAAAATTCAAGCATTGGTGGTAGGTGGATGGAATAGCTTTGAGGGCGTGAATCCAAGGTCGGCCAAGCAAGATGTTATAGGGAAATTCAAGATCCAAGACTTGGTAACTTATGTCTACAATGACTGGCCCAACTCTGATAGGAAGAGTGATAACGCCTTGGGAGGAACGTTCTTCATTATCATACACCTTTATAACTATGCTCTTTGTTGTGTCTATGCAAGCATCAGAAAAGCCTAGAGCCTTAACCAATTTTAAGGAACATATGTTCAATCCTGCTCTGCCATCTACTAAAACTCATCTGACCTTATGCTTATGGATAAAGACTTCAATGTGTAATGTGTCATTATGGTTGGACTTTGGTGGCAAATAATATTGGTTTGAAAATGCTACATGATGGGGGGTAGTGAGGTATCCCACCATGGCTTCAAATTGGTTGACATCGATGTCTTGAGGGACAACAGACTCTTGCAAGATTTTGTCAAGTATAGCTTTATGTGTGGGGGAAATGTGTAGCAACTCAAGTATAGAAATTTGAGTAGGTGTTTTTCCTAGTTGGTTGATAAGGTTAAATTGACTCTTGGGTTGTGACTGCTTTGTGGATGAGCTGGATTATGATTGCTTAGCGGATGGACCAAGTATTGTAATTTTTGGCTACCTAGGTGGAGGAGGACCAGCTATGGTGATTTTTCCACCACGGGTAATGACATTACATTCAGGTTCCCTTTTGACAGTTATGGTATTGACATATTTATCATCAGTTCAAACATGGTTGATAATAGTTCCACCTAAATAGTCGAATGTAGTGCAGGTATAGTTAGCACGATTATTATTTGTCTTAGGACCTGATGTGGAGGGATTATTTAAACCATGGTCTTGCAGTTGGTTTTTGTGAATAGTATGGTTCACATTTATCGTAAATTGTTGTCCACCTAATTGAATTGTGTGATTTTCAATGATGTCTTGAACCAAATTCTTTAGTTGTCGACAAGAGGAGGTTTTATGCCCTTTTGCATAGTGATAATCACATAATGCGTTGTCATCCCACCAAGATGGCTTAAACTGTCCTAGGTCATATGGCTTAGGGTCTTCTAATGTGATGACACCATTTTGAAGGAGCTTCTTAAGGATGTCTTTGATTGGCTCACCCAAACGGGTGTATGTGCGACCTTTTAGAAATTGTCTAGGTTGATGAGGCTTCCTTTGGTTTTGATTGTTTTGAGTGACATTGGCAGGAGGTGTCTGTGTGATTATTAGCATATTTTGTGGTGGAGCTCCTTTAAGGGTAAGCATTAGACCCATTGTGTTCACTGCCTTGGCATCGATAATGCCATCATTGGTAACATGTTTATTCTTGACCCAATATTTTCTCTTGTCTATGGGTGGATTTTTGTTTGTGTTTATAGGGCCATATTTTAATTCTCCTTTGGCAATAAGAGCCTTCTCAAGTTGGACTTCCTTTTTGACTAAGTCTATGAAGGTTGTGGAGCAGTGAAATTACAAGCCATATTTCAATGGTCCTAGGAGGGTTTGGACAAACATGTCAACCTTCTCTTTTTCAGGTATGTCAATATGGTAACGACTTTCTAGGCTTCTCCATCTTTAGAAAAATGGTATAAAAATCTCACCAGCATCCTCTTGTGTAAGTGTGCATAAGCTAGTGATGGAGGTGTTTGTGTCAATGTTATAGGCATAGTTTCACATAAATTTGTCTGCAAGTTCATCCCATGTTTTTATTCCCTTTAAAGTGGAAAACCATTCGAGTGTGGGTCCTGTAAGACTCTTAGAGAAAAGTCTCATCAAGTAAGTATGTTCATAGGCAATGTCCATACAGTTGGTCGTGAAATCTCGAACGTGTTCAATAGGATTTGTCTTGCCCTTATACTTAGTGAAATTTGGTGCTACATACCTTGGAGGGAATGGTGGCATGTATAGACTTGTGTCAAAAGGATATGGACATAGGTCATATGACATGTGCGACTTTTTGTTGGACATTTGCATAGTCTCTATGGTTTTTTACAAGTTCATCACTTGAGCTATCAAGGCATCAATTATAGGGTTGTTGGTTGCATCACACATGGGAGTGATGGGTATTCCATGAGTGTTAAATTGTTGGAATGAGGTGTTTTAATTTTGTTTTGGAATGTGTTGTTATGAAATGTATGATGTGTTTTGATTTGAGTGTTGTTGGTGTTGCTAGTTTTGATTAGGGACATGTTGATGGGTATGTATGTGTGATGCATATGTAGGAATGTGCCCTCTATCCATTTGAGTCGATATTTGTGGGATATGTTGGCCATGAATATTTTGGTGTCCAAATGAAGTCATATGCTATGCATTTTGATTGCCTTGTCCAAATTGTTAGAATTGTCCATGGGGAATGTTTGTGTTTTGTCCTTGGGAAGCATTGGTATTAAGTTGTGATGACGTGTTGACATTTAGTTGTGGTCCTCGAATGAAAATACATCATTTACTTCCACCAAAGGGGTTGAATGAGAATCCAATGAAATGATTTTATCAGGATGCCCCCATGGCACTAGATGAAGCTCCAAATAGAGGATTTGAATAACTTGCCCCCATTGATGAGGATCCAAAGGTAGCTCCAATTGACTGTGAGGATGTTGTTGACATTGTTAGCATTGATTGTGACATGGCTTGTGACATAGTTGGTTTTCCTCCAATGGATGTTACATTGATCGAGTTTTGATTGGATGTGTCATTAGAGGTAGCATTGATAGTGCTTGTAGCAATTTGTGAGGTGACACCAATGTTATTGTTGACATTGTCTTGAGGTTGACTAGTGTTGGAGGCATTGTTTGTGTTGTTGTTGGCATCATGATTGGGAGTGGCTGCTCGTAATGTATTAATGTCGAATCCTTGTGGTAATTTGGCTCCTTGATGTAAAAGTATGGCTAAATATCTGTCTCTATCATGCAAAACTATATCTTATACAAAAGAGGCCACTTTAGGATTTTGTGTTGCAACTTCTATGTCTTCCTCAAATACGTTTCCATGTTCATCTCTACGTATGAGTGGTTCAAAGGGGTTATGTCATGAAGATGGCATGTTCATGTTGCTGAAAGGATTAATAAAAGATGTGGCTTGGTTCATGTTTTGATTCATGTCATTGGAAAAGATGTACTTGTCCAAAATTAGCCATTTGTCTTCTTTTTCTTTGAAGCCTAGTCTCAACCATATAAGGAGTTTCTCAAAATAGGAAAGGAATGAAAATGACAACTAGATGATGACTTATGTTTTAGGATTTTGGAGGAAGGTTACTCAACCTCTCTAAGCTTAATCTATGTCTCAATTTGGGTCATCAAAGGACTTGTAATGACTAAAGGGAAAAATGACAAAGTGAGGTTTCCTAACTAGACTTTTGAGTTGGAAAGTCTCCAAAAGGATGAATAAATAAAAATTTGTTGACTAAGTCCAATGAGCACCTACTCTTGAAGGCAATGATTTTGCAAATATGGTAAGGTTTCCTAAGCCAAAATCTACAAATGAAGTGAGGACCTAAGGACTAGTTTATGTCTAAAAATGAAAAATGATGGACCTAAAGGATGCAACTAAAATCTTGCAAAGTTAAACCTATGGGTAAATGCAAGCTAAAGATGCAAATGGTGAAGAATTTGAGCAATTTTCTTTCTGGTTTTTGATAGAGACTACTGGAAAAAGATGTTTGATGAAAGATTGGACAAGTTTTTTCTCAAGTTTTGGTCTACAACAGTGTTTTAATTTTTGTCAGGAAAATGTGTCGTTCCAGGTTGTGAATGCATTGCAAGTTGGCAAATGCATTTTAGATTCAACAAATGTGCTTTTCCAGATGGCAAAATGTGACTTAGAAAAGCAATTGCGAAATTCTATAAAGAAAATGCAGTTTAGACCAGGAAAATGTGTTGCCAAAAATGACAAATGCGGCTTAGCAAAGTGATTGCATCACGGAAAATGGAAAATGCAGGACAAAAAGGTGAATGTGTTTCAGCAAATGCATTGCAGTAGAATAAGTCAAGTTTGTTTGCAATGTTTTGGAAATTTTTTGAAGTTGTCTCAAGTTGAATGTTTGTTTCCAAATTTGTGAGATGGTGTTTGTTTGTTTGAATGTTTCAAAAAATACTTGGCAAACACAATATTTTATCTTTGAAAACAAGCACAATGAAGACAAGCACATTCCTAGGTTAGGCAAGGACAATATTTGCTAGATTCCATGTGGGTTTCCCCAATTGCACTTATTCTTAGTAGATGAATCCAGAAGCTTGGCCACATGGGCTCCCCCTTACAGTGTAGTACTTCTCAGGTCAACCAAGCTTCCAACCCCCATAAATCTCCCATGGCATGTTGATCACCTCTACTAAGAACTGGGAGAATGTGGATCCCTTCACAACCATTGTTGTGCCAACAAATAGAAAGGATTTTGGCTACTACACAAAAAGTTTTTAGTTTAGGACCCCCATTCAAGTGGCCACACATGGGGCAAGATTAGCTCCAATAAGGAGGAACTCTTGCCTAAAGAGGTTACGCTCAATAGGGTTTTGGGGAGTTCACTTGTCCATGTGACACATTCGCACTCATAATCCTAGGCTTTCCATTAGGATTCATATTTATATACCAGTCGGGGGTAGCTCAGCCAAAGACCTCTATTGTCAGTTTGAGTCACCTTGGGTTGAGTAATTTTTCCCACCAAGGAAGACCCAATTCCTAGAGTCAATAACCATTTCTCTTACACCCGAGGATTGCTGGGGTGTGCAAGGGGGATAGGATACTTTGATTATTGAATTGGTGACACATAAAATAGATAGGTCTAGTTTTACGATCACACAGTTTGCATAAGGTAAGAGCATAATCTTGAGGTCTACCACCTTTAAGCTTAATTAAATCTAAGTGAGACAAGCAAATGTTCTTTTTAGAGCACCAATAGAAGTATTTTTTAATCTAAAAAAAATAAACACAAGTGTTTCAAAATCAAATCCTTGGACAATCAAACTTACAAAACCACATGTTAGTAGTCTCAAAAAGATGCCTTGGACCCACAAAAATTCAAAGCCACATGTTGTAACATCAGATTAGTAACTAGAAAACCCCTAAACTATTTGCTTGAATTAATAAATCTGGAAAAATATGAAAAAAATCAAAAGCAAAAATTTACTAGATGAATGCATTGTAGTAGAGTGAATGTGTCACTCTACACAGGAAATCTGGCTCAGGTCTGTATGTCTGAGTTTGTCATGCAAATGAGTCAATTTTCAGAACAGATACGTCGCGGTATGCAAATGTGTCTCTCTAGATGTCAAATGCATTGAAGGATTGGCAGATGCATCGCTTCAGATAACAAATGTGTCACGATGCAACGATTGCGGTGTTGTAAACTTCAAATGTGACTTTTTGTACCTGTATCTGCAAAACATAAAAAAAAAATCATACAGAGAAAATGAACATGCATGATTTTGGCATCGAGTTCACCAATGTAACTATGGGAAAAATCTATGTTAGCATATTAGAAGCTAAATAAATCAAAACCCAAAGTAATAATGAAGCACAAAGGAGGAAATAGCATGAAAACAAGAAAGATATCACCTTAAGTCTTCAACCTCCATGATTGACCTCCATTACACATTCTCTATTTGCTGAAATATGAAGTTTTCTCTCGGATTTTGAGTGAGAAATATGTGATAATGCCAAGACCAAAGCAAAATGTTGAAGGATTTGATATAAAATGCAATACTATGCAACTAGTAAGCAACTATGAACTATGACTAAAATATGCCAAAATTCCAAAATGCTAAGATGTCAAGAGTGCCTAAGACAAGATTGCATGAGATGTAGATAGCATGAGGTGACAAAATGAGAGCAAAATTGCCATTTTATAGAAAATACAATTTTGGACGAATGGCCAAGATTGAAGATTGAAAAATGTCTTAGAATTAATGAACAAGATTCAATGTGACAATCCACATTTAGGGTTAGGGAAACATTAAGTCAAATTTGAAATGAGATGACAAGATTCAATTTGAGAAAATCAAATCAAGGGTTGATAATGCATGTGACAAGGAGATAAGAATGGCATAGAAAAAGAGAGCTAGAAAATCAAATAATATTAGAAATTACTTGATTTATGGAGGAAAAAGGCTATTTTGAATTA
>VDFB02322519.1:0-16297 GCA_007258455.2 Sequoia sempervirens
GTAGAATCCAGCCTTGACTAAGTAAGAGTCTTAGTATCAGTGATCCTTGTTTAATGCATTTTCCTCCAGATGAAGGAATTCGAGGTGCAAGCCCTTGTTAATGCATTTTCCTCCTCGAGACGAGGAATTTGAGGTGCAAGCCCTTATTTCACCCTCTAAGTTGAGTCATGGATGTCATATGACCTACGGCCATATGTTGTACTTGTGTTTCACCCTCTGAGAGAGTCATGGTGAAAGTCACGTTGAGGTGACAACATCACGCAAGTGATGAACACTTGTACTTACCATAGTATGGTTGTAGCCATTATGGTTGATATCGTGTTGAGGCAATATCTAATATCACGTTGAGGTGATATTCTTTTTTTCACATCTGATTGTAGCCAATGTGATGGGCATCATGTTGAGGTGATTTGTTTTGAGCAGCTGGAAGTATTCTCTCTAGCTGAGAGGGAGTGTTAATGATAAACAACTTCGAGATTTGATATTCCAGCGTAATAAATTAAATGATAGCCTTAAGGCTATTTAATTTATATGGCAACGATTTGTTAAAGAAATAAAGAGACTCATCCAAGGCCGACTTCCTTCTTGATTGGCGCGATTATCTTGAGGACGACTTATCATTTATTGGTCACATTTAATTTATAAGAAATATATTCTTTACTTGGCCGACTTGCCTTATAGAAAGTGGTGCCTCTTCAAATTGTATATATAGGAGATCACTTATCATTCTATAATCATCAAGTTCAAATTATTTTCAGTCAAGTGCGAATTACCTTAAGAGCAGGTTGCGAATTTCTACAAGGGCAGAATTAGTTATCAAAGAAGTGCAGATTATTATAAGTCATTGCATCTGTGTTAGGTGCTGAAGATTGGCCTTGAAATTGGCCTCATTGTAAAGAGATTTGTTGTTGCCATTTATATATAACAAGTGTGATCTTTGTTGCTGTGATTTCTCCTCAAGAGGAGGGTTTTCCCAGGGCATCCTTGGCGTTATTGTTTCTTGATTTTGAATTAATTTTCTCAAGGGTATTAACTGATCTTTTAAAATTTACAGCTAATATGGTGAATACATGGTTCAAATCTAGGGTTATTGAATTAGCAGAACATTCATTTGGGAAGAAGAAACCCTAAACCCAATCAACAAGAAAATTCTAGGGAAATTCAGGTAAGGGACATTATAGTCATGACCCTTAAAGAAATTCAAGAAAATAAAGAAGAGGAAAAATGGCAAAGAGATAGAAGAATGTGGATTCAAGCAGTGAATAATGTTGAAGCATTTGGTTCCATAAATATTGAAGATAAAAACATTGAAGAGAGCATGGATGTAGATGATGCAAATTTTTAAGAGATCAATGTGGAAGATAATACGATTATAGAAACTAATCGTGGTATGTCTTCAAATTCACCTTTCAATGGTATTGAGAATGTGACAATAGGCACAAATCCAAGTATGTCTTCAAATCCACCTTTGAATGATATGTAAATTGTGATTCTAAATGATATTTGTATTGATCATTTGCAAGAAGTTGGATATAACATTGTTGAGATCGATTTTATTCATAGACAAGTTGTAGAAATGAATATTAAAAATGAAATCCCTTGTGTTGGTCAAAATGAAAATATTTTGTTGTTGAAAATGAAAATTTGTGTGTTGGTGAAAATGAATATCCTTAATTATTAATAAAATATCCTTCATTATTTTATTATTAATAAAATATCAGTGGCTTGCCACTTTTATTTTAAAAAATAAATATCCTTTTGTTGAAAATAAAAATCTTGTATTGTTGAAAACGGAAATATCTTTTTAAAAATTGAAATTACTATTTTGGATAATCTTATTGGTAAGATGTCTTGGAGACAAATAAGAACATATGCCAAGAGATTATACAAACAATTTTTTTATCAAAAAAAATTATCATTTCAATGTCAACTCATGATGCAATTGATGAGAATGTGGAAAATGAGAAAAGTAATGAAAAAGTTAGGCATTCTTGTGAAACCAAAATAAAAAGAATCACTTAAACATGCTATATCTATTGTTGCTAGTGCCAATGAGTCTATTGGAAAGAAGAGTCGATCTAAAGATAAGAATGTGACACAATGAGCTATAACAACTGCTATAGATAATAAAAAAACATTGGATAAAATAATGTTAAGCAACATTAGTGGAATTCTAAACATACATCCTAAGACATTGGTAAGAGATAGTGTAGAAAATAACCCAACCAACCAATGCTGGAGTTTTAGTGGTTGACTCCCAAGGTTTGACATGAAATTGAATATTGAAATCAAATATTGTAAGGTCAACCCTTGTGTGCCTATTAACACTTTCTTTTTTTCTCTTGTTGCATGTTTCACTTTACGAAACTAATTGATGCATAGTGTGATTTTGTTCGGTATGTTAGGAAGATTAACCTTTTTTTTAGACTTTTGAGAGAAACGTGTTTATTACTATCAAGAGTTAATATAATTACCTTATGCATGTTCTATTTGTGATGCTATTAATTTTACATTTTCTTATATGTTTTACATTTGATCATGTTATGGAGATTCTGACAGCTGAGCCTAAGACCATTGAATATCTAAAGTTAGCAAGATTGTGTTATGTGGATTAATTAGTATCATCAATTTGGATTGGAGATGGTTTGATGTAGTTGAAAACTAGGAGTTAATATTAGTTATTAAAATATATTCTCAAGGAATGTTACAAATAGAGTGAATTTAGTTTGGTAAGAGATAAGGAATGACATGATGTATAACTTAGTTAAGGAATGTACTAATGTGTATTATGTCTTCTAACAAGGGATACTACTTATGAGAGAGAGTAGGGACCTTCAAAAGTTATCAAGAGGCTTGAAGAAATTGGTAACCAATCCTACATTGATACTAGTGAAGATAACCTTGACTAAATTAAAGGTGAAATTTAGGTAAGTATAAGTGGTAGTTATATATGTCTAAAAAAATTTAAATAATAAGAGTAATATTAAAAAAAAACTAGATAGGTTAAAGGGTAAATACAATGTTTTTTCTTCTATTTTATTTAATGGTGAAATTGAATAGATTTTAATATTAAGTAGAGTATAAACAATATGGATTGTCATTTATTAAATTATGAAATGATTTTAATAAGGTTTATAAAATTTAATGATTGGGTGCAATTTTTAACCATGTACATATTTTGGATATAAACATACTAATGTCGTGATGATGTGTAGGAAATGAGTTCCAGTGGGAGGGTAGAAGGGAGAAGCATCTAAACCCCATTGAGAGATTTCAATAATTGAAGTCTCAAGTCATGATTGATGATTGTGTACAATGAGTCAATTTGGTTGTTTTTATATGTATAGATTGCATTTTTATAATTTGAGTCTATAGTATTCTTTTATTTTATTTTGTGGAAAGACGTGTTCAAATTCATGTCTCTATGTGAAAGTTTTGTAAGGGGAATGATTACAATTAAATTTTGTTTAAAAAGATATGTATGTTTTATGTGATTTAAAAGTGTTATTAAATGCTAATTTGAGTTATTTTTGTTGGTTTTCAAAGTGCTAGGTATATACCCAAGGGATGGGCACACTTTGGAGACTATAGCCTTCTTCATTTATGAGTTTTGACCCATTTTAAATTTATTTTTTTGAAGGTGAATGAATTTGAACTAGGGTTTGGTTTTTATCTTTTTATTATTATTATGGAAAATAAAAGGGGGAGAGAGTTGAAACTTGGACACTTTTTTTGGGTGTTGGAGAAGATGAGAGAGGAGCTGGGAAAAAAGAAGGGTGGAAGAAGAAGATGAAGGTTGGAGGAGCAAATCAACTTGAAAGATAAGTTGTTTTTAACTTTTGTCTCCCATTTCTTGCTTAGAAAGGGTATTTGTATTCTTAAATGCTCTTATTTTCTTGTTAAAAATGGTTGAGAAATTTTGGGAATGTGCATGGATATTTTCTTGGGGTTATGGAGTTGTGAATGGGTCAAAAAGTATTGAGTTTTGGGTTGTTGGCCAATATATTTTATATAGAGGTTTTAGGCAACTTGTTTGGGATTCTTGTTGTTGTTTGGGCTTGGTTTGTTGTATTTAATCAGGAGTTTTGGTGTTTCTTCTTGCTCAGGGGATGGCTAGAGCCATGATATGGGTTTATGATGTCATGTTGGATGGGTGGAGAGCTTGTTCTTTTCCATTGGAATGTTTTCTCCATTCTCAAAAGGTGTTGGATAAGTTTAAATTTATTTAATAGACTGTTGTTAATATACTATTTCATAAGATTTCAATTTTGAACAATGTTGTGAGCTAATTATACTATTGTGCAAAGAAAAAAAGAGAAGTTGTACATTATGGAATGAAAATATATCATAAGAGAGATGTATTTTAGTTTATGTTTTTGTGATGAAAGACTATGCCTATACTTGTATTTCCCTGTCATTATTAATGATGTAAATGTTGGTTTGAAGTTGCAGCAAAGTTAACACAACTAACTCATGATTAACGTTTGTAAAAGGATTTTCTTAAACTTTCCAATATCTATGCCTTGCATTTTAATAATAACTAGGGGTAGCTAAAATAAATTCTTGCTACATAAAACTGGTCTTAAAGAAAAGAGCAACAATAAATATGTATAGCCAAGGAACATATGTTTTGGTAAAGGGTTTGTTCATATGAAGTATGTATGCAAAATATGTAATTTATATATATGAAAATGACTCAAAATAATTTTATGAATGATATGGATTCTCAATGCATAGCAAACAAATCAGTTTTTTCTTTTTATATATGTACATATAAAGAGGGTTTTAAACATCCATAAATAAATAAATAAATAAAATTCCCAACTATAATGCATATTTACATATATAATGTGAAAGCATTTAACCTATATAAATGAGTATTTATTAAAAGAAGATTTCAAAAAGCAACATCATCTTATATTTTTATATATATAAAAAATACATATTTTAAAAAAAAATGAGATATACATTATATATATATATAAAATAATAATGGATCTTAGTCCACAACTACTTGAACATTAAGTGATTCAATAATGCAAAATCTTGCAGGGGTGGCGAGCAAGAGGGTGGTTCCTAAAGATGGAGGGGAGGATCAATAGGAGAATGCAGATGCATCTAAGGGAAAGGTGGAATGTTCAGCCCCATGCCACAAGCATTTTACAATGATCAATTTGTCTGTGGAGGCCGAGGAGGAGGTGGCAATGCTTGAAGAATTGGAAATTATTGCTAAGGTGATCGACCCCCGTTTGGACCATGGCAGAATTAGGGCCTGGATCTTAGAGAATTGGTGCACAAAATAGATTGTAAAATTTATGCCAAAAGGTTTTTTCATAGCGGTTTTCTAGTCGGAGGCGGCGTACGAGGAGATCCTTCAGGGAGGGCTTTGGAAGTTTGGTGAGTCTTCGTTATATATTCAGAAATGGTGCAAGAACTTTGATGCTGCTAGACATGTTCCATATGACTCCAGGTAGTCTAGATCTAGCTATACAATTTTCTAATGGAGTATTGGGCAAAGGACTGTTTGGTTAAGATTGACTACTCGCTGGGAACACCGGTAGATGTGGATCTGGGGATTATAGAAGGTGACTCCTATATTTATGCTCAGATTAAGATTGTTGCGGTCAGGGGAATTTTGAAAGAAATCCTACTTTGTGTTGGTGGGGAACACTAGATTCAGCAGGTTGAGGTGGAAGCAAAAATATTTTATTGCTCAAGATGTAGGGGCAGGGATCATAGGGTTGAGAACTGTAAAAAACATCCAAGGCTCTGGAAAGTTTGGAGATGGAACCACCTTCGGTTTCTCCTTCTCTAAAATTGGCAGAAAATAATAAGATGGCAATAGAGCTAGGGTCTATTCAACCTATTTTTTATGAGGGTGCCAACTAGATTGATCGTTGTTGGGGGGAAGTGAAAAGGGGTGAATCTCGACGCATCTCGATAGACAAGTAGGCTAGTTTGTTGAATCTAAATTGTGGTTGGGTGGAGAAAGAGGGAGTTATCGATTCTTTGCCAAATGATGATGGAAAGGTTGTGGTTGGGAAATTGGTGGTCCTAAATCTCTCTGCTTTGTTGTAGGCTACTGCAGTTTATGCCCCTCGTAGGTGTGTTTTGACAGGCTCTTGGAAAGATGGTGCTCAAGAGACCCCTTTTCTCAACAGTCCGAGGATGTCGGATTTAAATATTGGTGGCTCAAAGTAGGATGTTTTGGACATTGTGGATCCAAGGAGCATCAGTCAATCGGCTTCCCGACTCCTTGACAAGGTAAAAAAAGGGAAGGGAAGGAAATCAAGGAAGCAGAAGAGGGAGGAAGCGACAGTTGAGTTGGGCCTGACTAACATCATGGAATTTTTGAAAACCAAGGGAGCTAATGCCTCCCTTGGGAAGCCATGAAAATCATAAGTTGGAATGTCAGGGGCCTTTCAGCTTCTCACAAAAGACACTTAGTGAAGCGTCACTTAGATAGGTTAGCTACCGATATGATTCTTCTTCAGGAAGCAAAAATTAGTGCAGAGGAGAGGGAGAAGTTTCTAAAATACTGTAAGAAATGGTCAGGTGTCTTCATGAATGCTACAGGATTTGTGAGTGGCTTGGGAGTGTTATGGCTGGCTAATTCAGTTGATGTAAGGTTGGAGGCTTCTCTAGCCAATTAGATGTAGTGTTTTATTCATTGTAGGCTTTCAAATTGTGTGTTCCCTCTCTTCAAAGTATATGGGCCGATCTATACAGGGGATAAAGTTTTGGTTTCAAAGCAAATAAAAGATAGGTGTGTATCGGTGGTTGGTGACTAGGCTATTTTGGGCGGTGATTTCAACGTCCTCATGGACTTGAATGAAAAAAGTGGTGGTCTGCTAAAGGAAAATAAGGCGATGGTGGAATTTTAGAATTTTTTCCACAATCTAGGATTGACTGACTGTGTACCTAAGAATGGTGAGTACACTTGGACCAACAGGAGAGTTGGCTTCACTGGAATTGTTGAACGGCTCGACAGGTTTTTGGTTGGACGTAGTTGGCTAGGTGATGAGTTCAGGCTTTACTCGTGTATTTTTCCTGTGGTTGTGTCAGACCATTTCCCTATGGTACTTGAGATTGGTCCTTGTGATAGGCTTGGGAAGGGTTACTTCAAGTTTGAGTCTATGTGGTGGCGTGACTCAAATTTTCTACCCTTGTTAGAGGAATGGTGGAAGTCTTTGGACCAATTTGAAGGGACAGTTAGTTTTTGTTTCATCCATAGACTAGCATTTATAAAAGAAAAATTGAGAGGTTGGAACAAAACTACTTTTAAAAATATCTTCAAAGAGAAGGAGTTGGTCAAAGCCAAACTTGCTGCACTCAGTGAAAGTGTTTTCCATTTCGGCATGACCGCGGCGGAGTTTCAAAGAGAAAAGGAATTAAAAGCAATACACTATGAGTTGCTTGATAGGGAGGAGTTGTTTTGGAGAGATAAGGCATGGGAGGTCTGGTTGCAAGATGGTGACACCAATACGAAGTTTTTCCACAGTTCTTCGAAGATCAGAAGAGAACGAAACATAATTGATTTCATCCAATTCCCAGATGGGTCTTCCATCAGTGATCGTTCTAGAATTGAAGTTGAGGTAGTGTGGAATTTTGAGGCCCTGTTCTACTCTTTGAAGAAGCATAGATCCAATTGTAACTAGTCAATTTTGGAGTGCATTCTGCAATGTATCAATGAAGATGAAAACAAATTCCTATACGAGTTGTTCTCTTTGGAAGAGATTCAGAAGGCAGTCTTTAGGTTGCATCCTAACAAAGCTCTCGGACCTGATGGTCTAACTGTGAAATTCTTCCAACAATGTTGGCATTTTATGGGGACTGACATCTAGTGTTTGGTGAATGAATTTCGCAAGAAGCACAAATTTGTTAAGGACATAAACAACACAGTTATTACTCTAATACCAAAGAATGTGGTTAGCAAAACCTTTGCGGAATTTTTCCCAATCTCTTTATGCAACTCTATTTACAAGATATTATCCAAGACACTTACAAATAGGCTCAAAGTTATACTGTGTTGTGTGATCTCTGAAGAGCAGAATGGGTTTACTCCAGGCAGAGAAATCATTGACATCATTGCCACTTCCAAGATGGTTCACTCTATCTCTTCCGAGCAAATGAAAGGTATTTTGATTAAATTGGATATTAGCAAAGCTTATGATCATGTAGATTGGAGTTTTCTTTTGGAAGTCATGTGTAGGTTTGGATTCTCTCAACATTGGCAGGATTTGGTGGAGATGTGCATTTCGTCCCCTCGCTATTCGATTCTGGTGAATGGGTCGTTATACAATTTCTTCAGGGCCACCAATGGCCTCAGATAGGGCGATCCCCTTTCTCCTTTTCTATTTGTAATAATGGAAGAGGCCTTGTGAAGACACATCAAGAGGCTTCGAACGACTGGGCTTTGGAAGGAAATTATGGTTGCAAAATATTTGGACACGATGACCCATTCCTAGTTCGTTGATGATTCAATGATTTTTGGTGAAGCTATTGCTAATGAGGCAAGGCTTATAAGGGATCCCTTGGACTCATATGTGGGGGCCTTGAGGTAGATCATAAATAAAGAGATGGAGATCTACTTTTTCAATACTAAAGCTCCCATGTGCAGGAGGATTGCTAGACTACTTGGTTTTGCAAAGGCCGAACTCCCTTCCAAATACCTCAGGGCACCTTTGTTTCATGGGTGCTATCAATCTTCACTTTGGAAAGATGTTATGGATGGTTGCAAAAGGAAGGTGTAGGCTTGGAAAAATCATTGGTTGACCTTGGTTGGAAGGATTGTGATGATAAAATTGGTGCTGTCAGTAGTGCCCATTTTCATGATGTGCTTCAGAGCTCTGCACAAGGTGACCTCAGGGTTAGATAGCCTCCTTAAAAAATTTCTTTGGGATGGGGCCAAAGAAAATAAGTGTATCCCTCTAATTGGCTAGGAGACTATGTGCCTGGATAAAATTTTTGGGGGTGCTAGGATGCAAAAAATGGAGGAACAAAATAGAGCCCTTGGTGTGAAGTTGTGTTGGAAGTTGTACAAGGAGCCTGAGAGGCAATGGTGCAAGATAATTCAAAAAAATTAACTGGATAACATGAACCCAGAGAGGATCTTGATAGTGGAAAATTATGCGTGCAACTCTCTTATATGGAAGTTTATGTGGGATAGTCGGCCATTAATTTTTGATCATCTCACCTGGTGGATTGGGAATGGGAAGCAAGAAGATTTTTGGCGTGACTCATGGGATGACTTCCCTCCCATTTTGGAGTCCTGGTACAACACTAGCTGGTTGGATAATACAATCCAAAAGCATGGCTTCTCTATGGTGAATTACGTAAGGGTGGTATCAGGGGTGTGTGGTGCCACTACGGTTTGGAAGGAGTTCGATTCTCTTGAGGTCCCAATTTATGTTGCCGAGTCACTTAGGTCCATCCTAGCTGAGCAAAGAATTGAGTTATCTTAGTTGGAGGATGAAATTATTTGGTGTGGCTCTAGATCAAGTGAGTACTCAATCATGTTAGGCTATGAGATTTAGAGGGAACATTTGAATTGTACTGATTGGCTGATAGCGCTTTGCTGGAGAAAGGGTGTTATGCCTAAGGTGGGGTCCTTCCTATGGATGGCTCTACACAAATGCATTCTCATGGGTGAAAGGTTGGCTATGTTTGGGATTCTAGGCCTAAGTATGTGTGTTTTGTGCAAAAATGCGATCAAGGATTCAAATCACTTATTAAATTATCCTTTAGCATCCAACTATTGGGACTGGCTTATGCAAGCCCTGGGGTGGTTGACTCCCAAGAAAAATGATCTACTCCAATTTTTACAGAGTTGGCATGTTTAGAAGAGTAGAAATTTATGGGTTCGGGCTTGGCTTGTTGCACCCTCACTCCTTGTGTGGAATATTTGGAAGGAGCGCAATAGGTGCATATTCAAAGATTTGGTATTGTCGAAAGCCGAAGTGATTAGAAGAATGGAGGTAGGTATAGTGGAGGTTTTAAATTCATGTGCTCTCAACTTGCAACAAATCCAAAAGATGTTTGATGAAGTGGTCTCCTCCCATGGCTGGCTTCTGCAAACTAAAATTTGATGGGTCCTCTAAAGGTAACCCGGGTATATCGGGAGTTGGTTATGTGATAAGAAATGTTGAAGGGAAGTGCCTTTGGGAAGCTACTAGGAAAATTGGGATAGCTACCAATAATGAAGTTGAGTTTGAAGCTTTGGCATGTGGGTTAAGACTATGTTAGGCTAAGGGCCTCAGGCTGGTTGAGATTGAGGGAGATTCGTTGATTTGCATAAATGAGGTGACTAATCGTAACGCCCCAAGTTGGAAGCTTAAGAAATGGTTGTCGATCATCTGGGATGTCTTAGAAAACTAGGAGTGCTTTTCTTTGAAGAATGTTTTTTCAGGAGGGGAATTGTGTCACAGATTGGCTCGCCAACTTGGGTGTGTGTCAAGATGAAGTGGAAGTTTTGTTTGATGATTCCTCGATTCCACATGAGCTGGTATATTTGGCCGAGGTGAATGTCATGAGGTTGAAGGAGGCACATCTTGTTCCGTTATAGTTCCTTCTCTCTGTCTGGGTAGGTGCTCTGGCGGCGTAGGGTGGGGGTTGTTACTCCCCTTTGTTCTTTGTTTGGCTTTGTTGGTCCTTGGGGCAGATTTCGTCTTCTGGTTTGGAATGAGATGATCCCTGGTTTTTTGCTCGGCGTTGCCTCTCAAAGTTCTTAGGTGGATGTTTGTGGGGTGTAGTGTACAGATTTTGTGGGGTTTGGGTTAGATTTGTTGCTTTGTTAGTTAGTCTGAGGCTTGCCTCTTGGCCTGTAGAGAATTGATTTCCATCTTTTTAGTCTATCCTGGATGCAGTATTCTCAATTTGAATCATGATTAAACGAAGGGGAAGTTGAACAAGGAATGGAAACTAGATGTTTTTTCTCTTGATTTTTTTTGATGTCACACAAGACGCCTGTTTACCCGGTTTTCATCATGGTAACAATTTTTCGCTCATGTTGAACCACCTGGTGGTGTTGATGTAGATTTTGTTGGTACTAATATGGTTGTTCTTGTTGTCATGACATGTCAACAATATCCTTCTTGGAGGAGTTGTTTTGCTAGGATACGAGTGCCTAAATGTAACCTTTGATAATTCTCATCTTCCTTGTTGATACCAGAGTTAACTTTACCTTGATGCACACATCGTGATAGAATTCCCTTGGAATCCTTATGATAAAGAGTTGTTTCCAACACATGATAAATGTGAGATTTGGATATCATGGATGGCGAAATGCATTGAGAGATATGAGATTTAGATGGATTGTTTGAAGGTTTGGAACCTTTTATTTTTCAGACTTGGGATGATGTGCAATTATGAGTGGATATGGAGATTCAATTGGGGCCAATGTCTTGATATACTTTGTAGGTTGCTCTTGAATATTGCTTGTGCATTGTTGGACATTTTTTATGGATGAACTTCCCTTTTTTATTTTTCCCCATAGTTTTTTGAATAATGGAGTTTGATAGGCAATGCATTTTTTCGTTCTTGGTTATAGCTTTTTCTATTGTTGTTGGGCCCAATGAGAGGGTGGAAAAATACGTGGATGATGATTCATGATATGGCTAGTTGTAGCATTGGTAGCAATTTCATCACAAGAACTCTTCGTGCTCTCTATGTTGATGCTTGCATTAGATAAAGTTATCCCCAGTATTATAGAGGAATCATTGATATGTTTAGATCCCTTAATTACTGAATAACTGAGACCTTGATGCTTAGGATTGCCAATAATCTGCACTAGTTCTGGAATACCTTGTTCATGTTTTCCTAATCCTCTTCCTTGATAATGCACTTGTTGAAATTTTTTATATGCAATAGGATATGATTTACGTTGGAAACAAGGTGTTAATCCTTCTCTACTCTATTGTGAATCTTCAAAGGTGATAGCTTATTCACTGGTAGAAACCTCCATATGTGGGATAACTTCCTGATTTATATCTTTGGCTTGATTCTATGAAATATCAGATTTTGATGGCCCTTCAAAATATATTGGTGCTTCCTTGATTGTTGTATACCCAATACTCTGCTGCTTAGGATTATCAATTATATTTTCTGATTTTAAGATATTGTGCTCCATATTTTCATACTTGATATATTCAATCTTCCTAGAGGATATTTTTTATTTTAATACTTCTTGATCAATTTCTGATATGTCTATAGATTCTGCCATGCTTTGATCGTGTGTAAAGATGTTAAGAGTAGGTGAATCTTGTTCCTTGTTTATGATATCGAGAGCATGAGACTCTTGTTTTAGATGAAGATCATCTACATGTCCATTAGGAGTAAGTATCTCATGGGTAAATGTATGTGTGCTTGGTGTATGGATTTGATCTTCTTTTGGAAAACCTTGGATGTATTGGAAGATATCTACCAAGTCATTGTAGTATTTTGATGATAAGGATTCTTGATCTTGACTTTGTGTAGTATTATCTTCAATATGCTTTGGTTTGTGCTCTTGACATGGATCAATTTCAAAGAAAGGATTTCTTGTAAAGGATCCTTGGATTTTCTCAAAATGTGAGCATATGGGCGGTAGCTCTTGTCTTAGATTTTCTGCATTGTGTATAAGTGTGGGATTAAGAGTCTATTGATCATCAATATGTACTATCATGAGGTTGGATTCAATATCAATGTATCTTGGACTAGATCATTGCTAGAATTTGTTGATTGATTTTGATCATGCTTTGGATTAAATTATTGATTTATGTCCTCATTCTCATTGGATGATGTAGAGATATTATCAATGTGATCAGCGATATCACTGTTTTCAACTTTTGAGGTTGAAATATTGTCGATGTTGTCATTCATAGATGGCCCTTGAATGTCATCTTCAATAGCTATTTCTCCTTGATCAATAAGGTCTTGGATGAGATTTTTGAGTGTAACACATTCTAATGTATCATGACCTTTGATTTTGTGGAACTCACATCATTTGTACTCATTATACCTAGGGATTTCAAAGTTTGGTTCACCATAAGTTGGACTATCGTTGATTTTGATAAGGTCCTATTGTACTAGTTTGTGTATGATTACCTCTAAGGTCTCTCCCCAAGGGATGAATTTCCTTCTTGGTTGATCATATTGCCTCTATTTCCCTCCCTGATTTATTTGCTCTTGATTTTGTTGTTGGTCATTCCATTTATTTTTTTGGTAACAGAGTTGATTGTTATTTTGTAACAACAAGGTTATATGGTCAATAGGTGTGTTTGTTTGGTTTGGAAGGATGTTATAAAATTTTTGTATGATGTTTGTTTGATCATAGGTGGGTTTTTGTGAAGGCGTGGACCCTTGATAACCATGTTGTGTATACAGAGGGTTAAATCCTTTTGGTGTGTTGTAGGTACCTTGAGGGTGGGTGCACCTTGATATTGAATTTGGGGAATCCTTTGATCTTGAGTTTGAGGATTTTGTTCTAGCAATTGATGTTGTTGATTCACTTGATGTTGTGGAAATGGAATTTTTTGTTGATATGAATCAATTTTTCGATGATATTAGAAGTGTTGTTGATGTAGATATTGAGGTGTTTGTGGATTGATGTTTGCTTGTTGTGGATATGCAATGTTTAGACGTTGAACATGGTATTGGTGATATGTCGTATTTTGATTTTGTTCAAGTTCCTCAATATTTTTATCAAGTTCATTTAGGATAATTTGTTGTTCTAGACTTATCCCTTGATGGTGATTTTGAAACACTTGATGTTGTTTCCCTACTTGATGTTGTGACCCTTGATAAGAGTGATTTGGGTAATAGATACCCTGTCGTAAGGTTACTTGGTTTGTATCCCCATGGGTTACTTTTGTTGTTTGTGGTGTTTGTTGGGGGTATGTTGGAACTACTTTTGTTGACCTCCATGTTTATTTTATATGTTGTGACCTTGTAGTTTTCATAAACAAGTGCCAAGATTTTGTGAACGGTTTGTGGCTCCTAACTGTGAATGCATTTTTCTAGATTTTATATTTTGAGGAAAATTAAATTGCTTTTATTTTTGGGATTTTCTATTTTAGAAAGGTGGTGTTTATTGTAATGCGAGAGGTGGAAATATGGGCCCAAATTAGATATACCAGTTTGGTTCCTCCTTGAAGGCGTGCAACCATTTTTACAGGTGTCCTAGTTGTGGTAAATATTTAGGTGCTTATCTTGATATACCTTGAGTTATGATGCCTCTTTAAAAAGGTAGAATATAGATTTCATTTAAAGATTTTTTCCCTTGCTAAAGATTATAAGGATGGATACCTATTTCCACAGGAGGTGGTAACATGGAGTCTTCTAGTTGCTAGGTCTTCTTTCTCTTCCTCTTTATCTAAGATGTTTTCTATGTTTTCTCCACTAATTTGGGTGTTTCTTTGTATCAAATGTAAGCTCCTCCAAACTCTGATTATATTTGTTTGTTCTCTTTCAATTAGTTCAAATTTTGGTTGTATGATAACTAGTGTAAAGGTTCATTTTTGAACTGGAGCAACTAGTTGTCAAATGATCATAAAAGGTGGAAGTGTTGATGTTTTGATATGGTTGGTATGAGCTCAGACCCTAAGATTTGAGTGTTGTTTGGGGTGGCCCACTATTCTTGGATCTCAAAATGTTGAAAGGCCTGGATTGATATCTCACTTCTTCTTCTAAAGGATATGTTGCAAGGTTTACTTAGACTAGCCTTAGGGGTTCAAGCAATTGTTGATATCTTAGAAGTGTGAGTGAGGGAATAATCCAAGTTTTTTTATTTTGATCTTTATTTCCAAAGAGTGGGATGGAGTTGAAAATGGATGAAGGACTATATGACCTATCTTGGGTTTCAATTTTTTGTTTCAATAAGGATCTTGTAACCAACTTCAATTCACTTTTTTTGAATTTTAGCAAGATGAGCAAAAGTGATGGTTTTGAATAGAAGTGACAAAACTATGAAAGGAAAAAGCAGCCAATTTATCAATTCTTGACCTCTATATGTATTTGTTCAATGTGGTGAATTACTCAATCAAAAGTGAGCTATTTCGGCAAGTGCAAACAAATTTTTGGCAAGTGCGCTGAAAAATATTTTTCAAGTGCAGCTAGTTTTGCAACAAGTGTGTTGGTTTTGTAGCAAGTGTACCAATTTTACCAAATGGAATAATTTTTTATCAATGACTGTCAAGAGACAAAGGACAAAAGTAAGTTGTTTTTGGCAAGTGCGACTAGTTTTTAGTCAAGTGCGCCAAAAATAGTATCAAAAGCGGCCTCAAAGCAATCTTGTTTTCTAGTTTCAATATTTGGTAGTAGCTTGGGTGATTTTTGCAGTTTTGGATGTTTTTGTTTGATTTGTTTTGATATTTGGAAAGTGATATTCTGCAAGACCACAATAAAAAACTTGTGTGATCTAGATGTCTATACCTTAAGCACGTTTCCCTCTACAAAAGCTCAAAGTTCATGGAGGTAGAAATGCTAAAGTTATAGTTTCCAATGTTTTCTTTTTCTCAATGCGACTTGAAATGTGAGCCTAGATATTTAGAAACATTCAAAGATATTGTTTTACAATATCTTCTAGGAGTGCAAATAAATGGCTCAATGTGAGCCTAGATATTTAGAAACCTTCAAAGATAGTGTTTTACAATATCTTCTAGGAGTGCAAATAAATGGCTCAATGTGAGCCTAGATATTTAGAAACCTTCAAAGATAGTGTTTTACAATATCTTCTAGGAGTGCAAATAAATGGCTCTTTTCAAAGGATTCATACTAAGTTAAAAGGGTTTACCATTTTAGAACCATGTTGAGTGCTTGTTTGGATGTATTCATTTTTAAATCAAGCACAGAGTTTGATGTCAAAGATACAATCTTTACACCTTAAGGAGTAGGTACATTTTTCTTAGTAGGCTTGCCTCATGCCCTTCGTAGTAGAAGAGATGAATTTACATGCAAATTTATGGGAAAATATAGAGATGTGTTTAGAATGAACTCTTAATCTTCATGTTTCCACCAAAAAATTGGACATGGAAAGTAACTTCTCGGAAGTAAATTCTGATGCCCTAATTTAAAGAACTCATTGGTAGGACTAGTTGGCCTCTACAACAAAAATGGTTTAATGACAACAAACCGAAAACACCCATCATTTCACTACCACCTGCTGGTCACTTAAGACCCTTTAACCATTCCCATCCACTTAAGGTGTAGGATTGGGTGTAGCACATTGACACCTCAGGGTTAAAGTTACTCTCTTACAATTTCACAACCTTTGATATAGCCCACCGGTAAATGTGCTTCGAGACCTTGCAATGAGTTCTCC
>VDFB02322520.1:0-52383 GCA_007258455.2 Sequoia sempervirens
TCTGAGTTTGCATTCTGTGATTGTAATTGGTCAAGGTTAGGCAACCTCTGTAAGCATGTTATAAAAGTTAACATTATTTGTCGCAATCATCACTTAGCCAGGCCCTCATTGTCCCTCCAGACGTATCGTCAGATAATGCTAAGCCTATTGCAAAATCCACCTGATGATCCTATTGTTCTTGATCATGCAATAGTACATGCTACTCGCATGCAACATGATCTTAAAGGATTGACTGACTTATCGAATCAGGGTCTACTTCAGCCTGTGCTTCAGTTAGAAGCACATTGTCATGGTTTACAGAATCCCCAACCACAGCCAGTTCCATGTGTCGACAGGATTGCCAAGAGACATAAAACTTCCAGCCCCAGAACAAATGTGAACAATGCCCTGATAGACCTTCCAGGACAGAACAGTGTTGCTACTAATGTTCACAGCATGGTCAATAGCCACATGAGAGATGTTGTGCTGTTTCTTGAAACACAGCCAATTGAAACTCGACGGACAATGCAGGATGATTTGAATGCAGCCGTCAACATTGATGACAGGCAGGAGATGAATGCAATAGATTGACCTTGTGAGTTTACCGAAAATTTTCTTTTTATTCTCTTGCATTCATAGGTAAACTTAAGATGTGTGATGATTTGCTGAAATTGTTTTCCTTCACAGCATTAAATGTCATGTAGTACAATAGTTAAAAAATTAATGTGATTTGCACATCAAAGTTCCCAATAGAATATTTTGGTGGTGGGTCGGTCATGAATCTTTTGGTGTTCTTTTAACAAATATGAATTGCCTTAAACAGGAATGATTTGTATGGTTTAGCATTGTGCTTGCAGAGGTCTTTGAATCTGTATTGCTTTGATTGGCCTTGATAGACATTGGCTATATGTCTTTATTGTAACTAATACCTTAACTATGTCTATAAGAGGATCTGACTTGTCCTTTTCTGTCAATTTTGCAAAACATTTTGTGAAGCTCTTATTTGCTTGGGTGGTATTGTGCATTTTTGGTCAATTTTCAGATGCACGGTTGTGTCAGAGAGATGATGCCAAAGTAAAGTGCATAATCACAAATAAAAAATGCTACATTGCTGTTGCAGCTAACTCAGGAGTCTGGTTGCAGCATAATATCCAAGTAAGTTTTATCACTCTCTTTTATTCTCATCTGTGCTGTGAGATTGTTCTTGTTTTGCATTTTACCATGCATAAACTTTTCTCTTTTATTATATTTGGAGTTTTCCCAGAAAAACTAATGTTTATCAGTTAGAATTGTAGACTTCCATCTCTTTTCTGCTTACAAAGAGGAATCCTAGCTATCTTTTCCTGAATAATAGCTTGGGCATCTACAAAATGACTGTCATTTGTCAAATCAAATTTTTAGCATAGCATTTCAATAAATCCTACATATCCTGCATGGAATGAATGGTGCCACAAGTGTTTTTGCCTTTACTTATATGAGGAGCAGGCTAAGCCAAACTAATTTGAGCTTTTGTTTTTGTTATTTTTATGTAGATCTAGAATTGCATGATTTATATGACATATTTGTCACCCTGTGAGAGGCAATTGATATAGATAGATTATGTCATTTTGCTTTTCTGTAATTTCTATTATATAAACTTCCCATGCAATATGCTAGATGGTTCAAGCAAACTGTCATGTCTAAGAACTAAAACAATCTTAGATATTTCACTGTTTGTGTTCTGTGAGTGACAAGAGGTCTGCTGTTTTTGTTGCTTTTAGTTGTTGTATCGTGACCATTGTCAATGTTCCATGGTATGACTTTATTGACCCTTGAATATTATTTGGATGCCATGCATATTATCGAGGAATCAGGCAACAAATATGCTGTCAACAGTGGGACTAGAACATATACAGCCACCAATGGAAATACTCTAAGGATTTCAGGGCACTCAATATATTTTAGTAAATATCAAATGCAGAAACCCACAACCGGATTTGACTTCATAAACAATGGAAGTGTGCAGATTTTACCAATAACAACTTATCTAATAAAAATTAAACTATGAACAAAAAAATGGAGAAAACACAAAGACATACAAACTCAGAAGTTTATCCTGAGAAAACCCTTTTGGGAAGAAATATAGCCAGAAATTGAGTGCCACTCACTATATTAACTCAAAGAGTCAAATGAGATTACAAATACAATGAAACTTTTATGCGCACCTTTGAGTTCTATGCACAGATGTTGGAGGAGTTCCAGCATTATCTTCCTATGCAAAATCTTCCTAATATTCAACCAAGGCCAACACTCAGTAGAAAAAGCAAGGAGCAACTAATTCATGTGCACAAGTGTCTCAAGATGGACACTAAAGTTGAGACTCTTCAACTTCCAAGAATTTCCCAACTTACATGTAAATCCCCTTGTCATAGATTCTCTTACATGCCCATTTGTAACTTTCTTAATATTCAACCAAGGCCAACACTCAGTAAAAAAGCAAGGAGCAACAAATCCATGTGCACGAGTGTCTTAAGACGGACACTCAAGTTGAGACTTCTTGAACTTCCAAGAATTTTCCAACTTACATGTAAATCTTTGTCATAGATTCTCTTACATGCCCATTTGTAACTTGCATTATCATGCTCTTACAAAATAACCTCCACATCATATCCAATATTCCAAGTGGTTAGTTGTGTCATCAAAGGAATCTCATGGATTCCTCCAAGTAGTGCTCTATTCCATAAGGGCTAAAAATTGCAACATATTACAATATTAAAATATTTACAAGGCATGCAAGGTGTACAACATACCTAGCCTAAATATCCTAACAAATACAAGTTACATACCCTTATGAGTGATGATAAATTTTGCATGGACATGCATTTTTCTGATGAGTGCTATTTTATTCTTGAAGCATTTCAAGGGTAATTCTCTTCTATATTTTCTAAATAATAGGCTGAATCATAAAATCCTTTTCTTTGAGGGTCCAGCTTTGCAGGGAAACTTAATGCTTGTTGCTGATTAGGCACTTGTTCTATTGCACTATGTATATCATTCTGACACTGTTGTGTGGACTACAGATAGCAACACAGTGCTTGTTTGGAACCATAAAGTTGAGATCAATATTTAATGCTTATGCACCTTTGTAATTGTTCTTTAGCCATAAAACAATGTTTCACCCCGGCAATACTCGAAGTTAAAGACATTTAAAATGCAAAAGTTTCCTATGAACTAAATTTGGTGCAAATCATTCATTTGTAGTTACATGCATGGTTTTTTGTGTGTGTCCCCTTCTTGAACAACTATGACAAATATCTGGCATTGTAGTTTTCTGCATGCAATTTTATTGCACTTGCAATGGTTGCCATTTTTTGTTGGCACTTTTCTTAAACAAGTTTCATGAATATTTTTTAACTTCTGCTGCAGAAGTGGTAGTCATAACTTTTTCGATGAAAAGGAGGAGCTTTTGCATACACATTGTATGAAATCATTTGTGGTCCATAGGCCAAAGAAAGATGGACAACCAAGTAATTGTTTGTTACAAAAGGTCGTTTTCATATAAATATAAGATGAAAACTCAAACACGGTAACTACTAATAATGAAGTATAGATCAAAAATTACATAGACTGTTGAAATGTGATGCAAGATTCTTTTGTTTTTGGTTTGAAGGTAATATTTATCAGTTTACTTTTTTAAATTTGGAGAAACTGACTATTGCATTATAGCATATCCTATTCATGTTTACTCCTGCTTTAGGTTTGCTCCTTATAGTGTTTAGATATTTTTCACACTTTAAGCTCCCTCTAGTGTTAAGTCATAACTTATTTTTCAGATCTTAGGTTCCCTTTTCACCCTAGCTCTTTTCTAACGTTTCCAAATGAATTTTTAAGAGCCATTGACCCACTTTAGTCATTTTTTTACATAACATAATGTCTTTTGTCAACGGGTCTTCTTTTTGTGCTACTATTTTGTTCATAGCTTGTTGATAAGGATGTTCCTTTAGAGAGTATATATCCCCTTTCTCAAGTTTCCAAGTATAATTGATTGTCATTTTGCTTATCACATCTCACCTGAATTTGAGTCATTGATTCTATGCAGTATGCATCACCAGTTGGTGTACAAATCGTTATTAAGATAATTTTAGGATGTTGAAAGATTTTGAAGAGATTCCCCATTTGCACACATGATAGACCTTTTTAAGCAGTGTCAATTGATGATCATACTTTGCAAGTTGAAATTTGGAGAGTTTTATTTTGTTGCAAGAATGGAAGAAACTCATTCTGATATGTATGTTTTTCTCTTTTCAGGAGTTCAAATTCTGAGTTTATGGTTACTGTATTTCAATATTGTATTTACAGCTATCATTTTTATATATTGCTTTAAAAATAGAGGATTTTCATTCTGAAAATTACCAGTCCTTCTTTTCCTATAAATCAACATCTTAAGCATTCACGAAAGATGTATTCCTGTAATGGTTTTACAGATGGTATTTGCATACCTGTTTTTTCCTATTATCACTTTCTATTGTTTCGTACAAACTTACGTGTATTTTTTCCTTGATAGAAGCTCTTCCTATGTTTTTGGTCAGGGTCATCAAGACTTAACTTTTAAGTTTTAACCTGTCTAGTCATTGTGCAAAATATAGATTCCTGGACCAGTTAGTAACTAGATGGCATGTAGTCTGATTTTGTGGAGTCTTTCCTTTTCACTCCTGGCCAATATGCTAATTCTATGCACATGGTTTACAATTATTTTGTAATGATCAGATTCATATATTGATATTTCATGATTGATGTTACTCTTTAGACTTTTTTTTCTAATCATCCCAAAAGCATTCCATTTTTCTTTAGGTGTGAATCATCTGAATTTGGAGCAGCAAAGCAGCTTGCAGAATATGAACAACCCAAATGTCAAATCCATTGTCATCTCTATCGAGTGTCGACAATTCTATAGCTTATCAAGTTACCAGTCAGTTTTATCTGTACAGTACAACATATTGCAGGTCAAATTCTAATTGTAAGGTTAGAAAAAGTTAGATTGCACAATGGACTTACATAAGACAGCTGTACCTTAATCGGATGATACCAAGATAAGAATTTTTTACATGTGAATGTATACTCTTTGCGACGTTCCTTTTCAATACTCTTGATTTTGTCTAAAGCATTAGTGATGTAATTCTACTGATGTTGGAAGCACTCATGATTGCGATTATTTGCTGGTTTTATGGTGACCAGCTGAATAACATTTAAGTGAGCCAACATGGAATCTTCTGAAGCCATTGTTGACATTGGTGGATGGAGGAATGTTTGAAAGTTATAGAGAGTAAGAAAATGACGAGCAGGGAGGATGTTTTTAACTTTTTTGTTGGAAGGATGTTGGCATAATGTATGCTATGACACGTGCATTAGCAATTTAAAATTTTTAGGAGGAAACTGATACCAAGAGTTACTTGAAAAGGATGCATTCTCATGCATGAAAGAGGAATATTATTGGAAGTATAAGCATGTGCTGGCACTGTCAAAGGTTTTAAGGAAGGCACTGCATAGTATGAGGCAGGGAATGCTCAAATCAGTCAGCAATTGAATTATTCATGTGTTTTTTTTTTGGCCTTGTAAAATCAATTTTTTATACACTGAAGTTAGAAAAGCCCAATAGTATTATTTTAAATTTTCAGCTGTTTTTTCCCAACCCTTTTAAACCTCCATTTGTGCTTAAAATTTATTTTTGGGACTAAGCATTATTTATCTAGTTGTTTCTTCCTTTTGCTCTTACCTTTGTTATCTGTAAAGTCAACCAATCTGATTCATTTAGTTCCTAATTTCACATTTCCTTTTTCTATTTTTTTAATCCACTATTTTATTCACATGTTTATGGAAGTGTTCATAATTCATTGCAAGCTTAACTAACTACTCATTATCTACCACATTGCCTTAGTTCCAAGATATATGGTGCAAAATGATGTTTTTCAATTCCACCTTCCCCCAATCTAAGACCTCAACATGTATAACAATACAAATAGAATTGCAATATTCTCTTTATACTCCATCTTCCATCAGTGGGTTGATGTTATTTCTTCTGCCGTTAAATATTGTAATATAACATGGATTATGTGGGTCATACTTTACATGATAATGGTCTTTAGCTTTACATATGTTGATTAAGTAACATTCTCAAAAATATCCTTCCAAATAGAGAGACAATAAATGATATTTTTCACTATTTAATCTTAATGAAAGGGAAACCGTGTTTCATCTATTAATTTTTGACTGAGAACTAAACACAAAGGTTATAAACTAAATAGAACTAGAAGGTTTGGACAAGAACTATAAGATCTAAACAGCATAGAGTAGAACAATTTGAATCTCTTGACCTTTCGATGTAAATAGACAGGTCTGTCAATAAGATAAATTTCTTTCTGCTGTCTTCAATCTAAGATAAATGGGATATAGAAATTCAACTTTTCAACATTGAATCTGTTCTTGTGTTTTCCTATTATGCATGAAAATCATTAATAGGTTCAGCATTTGGATTCTTCATTCTTATGTTTCTGATTTTCTTTTTTTCTTTGTGGAAATAACTCTTTGAAGTGAAGAGTGAGTTCTACCTTCAGGTGGTAATGTGGCATCTATCTTGTGAAAGTTCTCACTTATGCTTTGCCTGCTTTGCTTGAAAACAGTTAAGTAAGCTACTTCTTAGAGCTCAACAAGTTACAATCTCATGTAGGCTCTTCATACTTTATGTATTTTGGTAGAAATCGTAGAATGACTTAGAAGGCAGGAATACTCTACTTCTCTAAACATTGGGTGCTCTTATAAAAGGATGTTTCTTGGAGCTTCTTTAAAATAATTGCTCTTATATTCACTGTTGGGCTGCTTCTTGCATACTCTGAAACATGCTAGGATCCTTTCCAGGTGTCATATTGACCTTATAGGAGTTTTTAAAGTGATTAATAGTTGACCTCTTTCTATTTTACTTGGAGTTTGAGAAGTAAAAACTAAAAAATCTTATTTTGCTTTTGAACTCCAATTTGAAATTTTATGTTTGGATCTTCAAAATCTCTCTTGAGGTCTTTCTCAACATCCTATGGATTTGCATTGCAAATTTTTTAAGGTCTCCCTCTTGAGATCATGGAAATATAGAAGAAACAATACCTTACAATTTTCAGGTTTCTTGATACAAGGAGTTCTTCTTCCCATACTTACTAAAAATTTGAAATCACATCAACTACATGTTTGTTTCCTGACATTCACCATCAACTTCTCAAAGGTTTCACGTGTTATTCCTTAGGATTCTCTTTGTTGTAGGGGAAGGCATAAGCTGCTTTATTGGTGGACAAGGCATCATTTTCATAATCCACTACTTACCTCCATGTCAAGCCCTTGAACTTAAGGATTTCATTATTTGGTAAACCATTTCTTGTGCTGTCCTCTACATTGGTCCAAATGCAGGTTGAGACAGTTCTTTGTTTTGATTTTCCTGAGATCAAGAAGATTTTAACCTCCTGTACTTCAAGGATTCCTTGTCCACAAGTCTAGTAGTATGTTCCACAGTTAAGCCCCACAAAGGGGTTCAAGTAAATGCTATAAGTGCTGGGTAAAAACCTATGGATTGCATTTCATGAACCCTAAACACTGCTGCACAACCATCAGTCTTCTTTTAAATATTTTGATTTTCCTTATTTTGTATTCATCAGAAACCCCACTTTAAAAGAGGTGCTTGACCAAAGGCAAAGGCAGTGCTTTTGTTAAGTGATTCTCCCAAAGTGTAGAAATCTACTTCTTGGAGGTTACATGGCTTTGATAAAATCCCTTGAACTTGCAAAAAATGCATTAGTAAGGAAAATGGTAGATTCTCATAAAACTAGGGTCACTTTATTGAAATCTTACATGAACTTGCAAGATCTCACAAGGATTTTCCTGGACACAGTTCTTCCACATACTCATAGATTCTCACAGATATTGTTTTGATGTGTCTTACTGGCTATGCCAAAAACTATATCAATTAACAACATAAAAATTGTACAATGCCACCCTCTATTATAACAATGAGGATATAGATGTGGGAAAAGATTCTCCTAGTTTAACTTAGGAGAAAGCTGTAGCAATCTCAATAGACAACCAAAAACCACAACACATTTTTTCTTTTAAAAGTGTCTAATTGGGCTCACTGGTTCTCAATTTTCTGTTTGCAGTTACAATGTCTCCCTTGGACAGTGAAGCCCAGCGCCTTCAACTTTGTTTTTACTGGTTTTAACATGTTACTTGGATGCCCAAGTAACCAAACTCTGATCATTGCCTATTGGGAACTTGTATTCCAAATTTATCATCCAATTTAACTATACAAAGTCTCATATCCAATTCGTCCATTGGACTAGACCACTTAGGAGCAAAATCAAAGGAAAAAGGGGTCTGATATGATTTGGAATCCAATTTACTTTTAATCTTGATTTAACCCCAAGTTGGCATTGGGAACAAAACTGAAAAAGGCTAACTAATGGTTTGATGATGTGTATGTTTGCCGCTTGTCCTCATTGTGCACCACAAGGAATGTCAAATGGCACAATCATGCACACCAACTAATCAACTCAGCTAATGTGTATAAGGAAAAAAGGCCCCAGGCTCAAACAAGATAAATGGAGATATGTAGGGAACTGAACTCCAACACGGCAGATTTCCTAGCCTTTGATGAATGTAGCCATTATGCACTGGCAACTTGTTTAACCCAACAACTTCCAAACATAGATGATCAACCAAAGCTTCATCACCTAAGGGAATAAACTTGTGACTTCCAAGGGGTTTTCTCCTGCTACAAACATCTTTAACAGAAAATCTACCCTTGGTTAAGCAAAGATTGGCAATCTAGTTGACTTGAAAGTCCAACTTCTTTGATAGCTTTGGTAGTGGAATAGGATCTAGATGTTGACATATGTTGAGATCTTGTAGTGAGGAGAGAGAGAGACTTTAAAACCAACTCCTGAGTGAAATGATGCAATTGAGATCACAACACATATCATGATCTCGTACCACCAAATCACTTTAGCCCTAGAACAAGGATATTTGGCCTAGTATCTTCACTTGAGTGATGGTGCCAAGGGGGTGACACCTGACATGATCTTGTGAGAATAGACAAGAATGTGGCAGGTTTTGCACCATGAAAACATAGGGACAAGATCTGGAAAAAAAATGGTTAAAGGCAAGGATTTGTTCTTGTGATCTAGCCATAGGCCATGATACAATAGGTACCTTAATTGTTCCAAAGAAAATCCAAAATTTGTGAGCAGAAATAGAGGAAAACAAAAGTGAGATTTAAGGAATCATGGACATCATTTGAGTTTGTGAGTCTGCTGCAAAAACTCAAGCTTTACTTAGTTTAATTTCAATGTCCTATTGATAATTCACTATCGAGGATGATAACAAAAATGTGAGAACTCATGAGCAACAAGGATCTAATCAATAGGAGCCAAACATAGGGTATTTAGGCATTCTTTTTGCAAGTTAAATGCAGATGCTTATACATACATTAATATGTTCATTGCCTTAGCATTCTTGCTTTAGCCTTAAAACATTTCAACTAACCATACCTACCAAGTGAAAAATAAAGCATAAACAGATGGCACTATTGTCACATGAAATTGCACCCTACTGGAGATATGTTCAACATTCCAATGACACAATGAAGCTGACCTCAAGGTGTGGGACCTTGCAGGTGAAGTTAGATCTTTAGAGAAGGGTGGCTTCCTCTCTAATCTAGATGTAGAGGTGCTGATCCAACTCAACACTAAACAACCCTAAGGTAATCCTATTATATCAGCTTGCGGGAGGAAAGAGAGAGAATACATGAAATTAAAGGGGTGGTGATGCACCAAAATCAGAACATGTTTCTTCTTGCTTTATATTTTGCATAGAGAGTCAACAAAATCACTAAAAAACTTACACAGTTCTCTATTTTATCAGTTTTACAAGCAAGCATGAAGGTTGAGGTTTGAAAGATCATAAAAGTGATAGAGATTACCCACAATCAACGCTTACAACAAATTAGCACAATCATACAACCCCCCCAATAAATGATAAAAGCTTATGCATGTATAGAGGTATCAAACATTACACAAGATACAAGCAATGAGAAGAGGTAAATAGTGATTTTATTAACACAGAGGCATAAAATCCAACTTTATAGTTACACAATGCAAAGGTTGCATAAGTCAGCCATAGGAAACCCAAGAAAGAACCTTTACAATGAGCACAAAAGTGCCTTTTATTCATTTGAAGGTCATAAAAGAGAGATAGGGCATGTGATTGGGTAGGAAACTCTAGCTACGACCTTGCAAATCATGTGCAAACATGTGTCCACCCCAAAACTTGAGTTGAAAGCTTGCAAAACACCCCTAACATGCACGCCATGCCTCCACATTGATGAATCTTACCTCCACATTGATGAATTTGTGGATAAGGAGCATAAACCCCCACAAATTCTGCTGCAAAATTGTGGCTCGGGATGTCTCTCTGACAAAAAAGTAGTTTGCAAACAATAAATGAAGCATGAGCTTTATTTTTTCCACTTGGAATCTATAAAAAATACATTTATAATATTTTCCATAGCTCCATGAATCAAATCTGGTTGTTGAGGAAGTCATTGCAACATTAATGGCAAATTTTTGGGTTGAAAGACGAAAATTTGACAGGCAGTGGGAGTTGGGGAGGCGGACGAAACTTGGAGCCAAGGACTTGGTCCAAATGAACAGGAAGGAACTTGAACCCAAGGTCCTTGTGGGACCTGAAGTCTTGATGAGGCCAAAGGTAGAAGGGGAAGTGGGGAACAAGAAGGAACTCAAACCTAAGGACAAGGTCCAAATGTCCCTGTAGGACTTGAAGTTTTGACGGGACCAAAGTAAGACGAGGAAGTGGGGAACGAGAAGGAACTCAGACCTAAAGACTTGGTTCAAATGTCCCTATGGGACTCGAAGTTTTGACGGGACCAAAGGAAGACGAGGAAGCAGGGAACGAGAAGGAACTCGGACCCAAGGACTTGGTCCAAATGTCCCGCGGAACTCAAAGTTCCAATGGGACCAAATGAAGACGGGGAAGTAGGGATCAGGAAGGAACTCAAACCCAAGAACTTCGTTCAAATGTCCTTGTAGAACCCAAAATTTTGTCAGGACCAAATGAAGATAGGGAGGCCCCAGACTTAGCCGTTTTTGGGATTTTTCAAATGGGTGTTTAATTGTAGTACGGGAATAGGAGACTACAACTACCAGAGGAATATTTGAGCATGATTAACCCATTAATGATTTCTCATATCGGTTATAACTGATTGGAAATAAAAGGGGAGGCACAAAGTGGCAACATTTCTGACTACCTCTATGGGGTGATTGCCTGCTAATCATGGAATCCAGGGGGGCTTATCAATCCATTGGGCATAGAGTCATAAGGGGAATTGCAACAATTGGCCTTCCTTAAAACACATAGGACACAACAACATGTGCATGCTTGCACTTGGAGGAAAACACAAACACTTATATCATACATTCCCTTAACAAGAATGTAGAATGTGCGATAACACTTCTTGGAAAGCAACAACTAAGCTAATTTGTACATGACTTCTAATAAGCCTCGCAAAAACAAGGTTTGAGATGAATCCCATTAATTGGGATAGGAAGAGCCTCACCATCCAGCCTGGAGAGATGGAATGCATTGGCCTCCTTACAACTAGTGATGACATATAGGCCACTCCAAATAGTGTCAAATTTGGTATGCCTTCCTGCTTTGGCTTTGTCTACATCCCATTTTAGCACCATGTCTCCCTCTTGGAACACTCTGTGGATAGCTTTCTTGTCAAAATTTATCTTGACTTGTGCTTGGTGAATCTCAAGGGCATGCATAACCTTGTTCCTGGCTTCTAACTCCATTAGCTTAGCTAGCCTCACCGTCATGGCATCATTCTCTACTAATTCCAGCTGCTGTGCTAACTCAAGAGAAGGCAACTCCAATAATAATGGTAGCCTGGCTTCCCTTACATAAACCAACATGAAAGGGGAATTGCTGATAGCTCTCTTGGGAGTGATCCTTTTAGCCCAAAGGGCTGTCTTCAGTTTGTTATGCCAAGACCTTTGATTGTCTTCAATAATCCTTTAATTATCTTGATGAGGTTTTTGTTTGAGGACTCAACTAAGCCATTACCCTAAGGGTAATAATTTGATGAGGTTTTCAAGTATATACCATGCTTAACTACCCAATCATTGATTTGGGTACCAACGAATGCTTTGGCATTATCGGAGATGATGGTGGAAGGGGCACCAAACCTAGTCACAATTCCATCAAGGAATTCTAGAATTGAAGTCTCAATAGCATCCTTTAATGCAATTGCCTCCATCCACCTGGTGAAGTAGTATGTGGTTGCTAAAATCCATTTATGACCAACACTAGATGGTGGATTTATCATACCAATAAAATCCAACCCCCACTGTGTAAATGGCTGGTCTACTTGAACAAGATGAAGAGAGAGGGTAGCTAACCTTTGCTTCCTAGAAAAGAAAGCACATTTCTTTCAGTTCTTCACCCATTTGTGAGCATCATTAAACAGGGTTGGCCAATAATATCCAACCCTCATTATTTTGACAGCAGTGGTCCTTGTAGAAAAATGGCCACTTGAAGAGCCATCATGAAATTCTTCTAACAATCTGTTGACCTGATTTTGTTCAATGCACCTTAACAACACTGCATTGAAGTCTTTTTTGAAAATATACCATCCATTAAGACATAGGGGATGGACTATAGTCTGAAGTGTCTTCTTCTAGTTTTATCTAGACCTGGAGGATATCTACCTTCCTGCAGAAAGGTAGTCATATCATTCACCCAACTGTTTTGAGTGTTAATGTTGGCCATTTGGTCCTCCTGCAATACAAGGGCAGCCTCTGTAGGAGTCTCAAATTCTGAGACAAGCTGTTCACACAGTCCCTTGCCCCTCACAAGCTTGGTGATCTTAATATCAATGTCATACTCCATCACCCTAGTGACCCACCCAACTCTTTTTTCACTGATATCTTTGCTCAACAAAAATTCTTTGATGCTGGCATGAGAGACCATCAATTGGATCTTATTGTTAGAAAGCATGTGCTTGAATTTTTTCAATTCTCTAACAACAGTAAGGACCTGTTTTTCAACATAGCTATATTTGAGCTCATAATCTTTAAGTCCTTCATTGAAGAAGACAATGGGTTGCTCAAGACTATCGCTATTTAGTTGTTGTTAGGACAGCTGATATGCTCGTTTCTCCTCCAAAGGTGTAGAGGATGAAGTCTTTCTCATAATTCGGATTGACTAGTGTAGGGGCTTGAGCAATGGATTGCTTGATAGCCTCAAAATTATCCTTTCCTTTTGTTGTCCATTTGAAGACCATGTTCTTTTTCAGCATGGCAGTGAGGGGTTTTACCAATGCAACAAGGTTGGGAATGAATCTTCTCACAAAATTAATTCTTCTGAGGAAGCTTAGTAATCCTTTCTCATGGCTAGGTAGGAAAATGGACAAGGTGGCATCCACCCTCTCTGGGTCAATTGCTAGGCCCTCTTTAGATAATATGTGTCCCAATAGTTTATCTTGGTTTGTGGGAAACACACATTTATTTGGATTCAGGGATACATCATACTCACTCCATTTCTTGAATGCCTGTTCAAGATGTTCAAAATGATCATCCATGTGTTTGGAGAAAATAATAATGTCATCAAGATATATGAGCACAAATTCTGCCAATACCCCTTTGAAAGCCATGTCCATTGCCCTCTAAAATGTAGTGCCAACATTGGTCAAATCAAAAGGCATTTTGCAGTAGGCATAAGTACCCCACTTGGTGGTGAATGTTGTTTTATGTTGGTCTGATTCTTGAACTAGAACTTGATTGTAGCTTGAGTAACTGTCCATGAAAGAAAAACTTTTTGAACCACTCACTTTTTGCAAGATTGGTCCCATAGAAGGAAGGGGATAATGGTCTTTAAGGGAAGCCCTATTAAGGTCTCTGAAGTTGACACATAGTCTTATCTCCCCATTCTTTTTCCTTATAGGAACGAGATTGGCAACCCAAGAAGAGTGTTTGATGGGAAAGATAATGTTGGCCTCTATGAGCTTGGTGGATTCTCTCCTCATTAAGAACTCAATTTTGGGATTTACAGGCCTTTGTTTCTGCCTGATAGGCTTTGTATTTGGGTTCAATTCAATGGTGTGTTGGGCTAGGTTTGGGTTAAAACCCTTTAGGTATTCATATGTCTATGCAACTACATCATTATATTTATGACAAAGCTTAATAAAAGTTTGTTGTTTGGATGTAGAACATGCCTTTCCCAAGTTTAATGATCTTCCTTCAGCAATGGCCATTGGCTTGTAGTCACCCTGCTTTGCAGCCAGGTTCATTTTTTTCTGCTTCAACGGATCATCAGAATTGAAAATGCCTTCTAGGGTGACAAGACCCTTAGGCAACTTGTTGGTGTTGAGCCTCATGATTTGATCTCCATATTGGTTTTGCAGCATAGACTGATTTTTAGCAGAGAATTCTGCTTCTTTTTGTAGGAAGTTGACTATTTGCTGGTCATCTTCAAAGACTTGCCAACTTACATGATTATTTGGAACAACAGGTCTTACAACTAGCCTGATATGTTGCTCTCTTTTGTTTGCAACATGTGCTGGTATATCAAATTGAGCACCAATTGTTGCAAGTCTGTTGGCATGCTTATTCTGATCTCTAGGGATAGTCTGGATGCCAAAGCCCTCAAAACCTTCAATCAAATCCCAAACCTTCTATTTGTAAGATTTGAATAGATTATTCTTTGCTATGTTTTGAGTTTTGATCTGATTACAATTAGTTCATTGTCTCCAAAGACCTGCAACAATTTGATCTATCTTTTTTGTGCAATTTGGAGACCTTGAGTTAGGGCTTCATACTTATCTACGTTATTAGTGCAACTAAACTGAAGTCTGAAAGAGTAGTAATTTTCCTTGTTAGGAGATACCAACATAACACCAACATCGGCACCATTCTTGTTTCTTGATCTATCAAAAAACAGTTGCCACGACCCATTTGTGTCTACTTGAGTCTTCATGAGGTTGGGGATAGGAGTATCTTCCTCATGTATGCAGTAGGTTCCCAGGCCAGTCTTCTTTGCTTCAGTAAATGGGTCAAACTGAGAAGCATTTCCCCATTCGTCCAGTAAGAAATCGGGAACTTCTTCTAAAGGAGTTGCGGTCTCATGAGCAATACATTCTTCTCCTTGATCATGTAATGTGCAGTTCATATTAATGGGATTGGGATTGTAGGTTTCAATGTGGTCCTTTGCAATTGGCTCTACCGTCATGTTCACCTTGATACCATATCTTGTCTTGAATAGCATATTGGACCAATCAGAGGATAGGTACCCACCTATCTTTGTATCGAACTCTCCAGACAAATAGATAGCAAAGAAAGCAGGGAGATCTATGACTGATATGTCTTGCAACACAATGCAGCCAGGGCATGCATGCAAGGTCAATTTTAGGTCTTTAATGACCTCCACTGTCTTAACAGCAGTGTAATCCAATTGCACAACTCCCTTAGACACAGGCTCATACTTAATTCCAAGTAGATCAGCTATTTTCTTTGGCATGATGGAGCTGCTAGCCTGCAAATCAATCATACAATTGTGAACTATATGATCACCAATGATTAAGGACAAATAAAAGAGAGTCGGCTTACTGATTTTCCTTGAATTCCTTCTTCCTTGGGTTGCACAAGGCTGGTTGGGATTATTTCTCCTTTTGCTGACAATATTTGGCTGCTTGAAATCTTCCAAGGCTTGCTGCAGTAAATCTCTTTGAGATGTGATGGACAAAGCCTCCCACATGGTCACATCTAAGTTAGCTCTTTTCATTTGATCTACAATGTTGAAAGGAACATTACCAACCTTTGAGGGAACTTTTGGAACAACAAGATCCAGTTTTGCTGATTGGTTGATGTGATGAGCCCTGCTGGCTCTCCGCTCAAAACCCCCAAATTCTTAAGTCTTTAATTGTTTTTTTAAGTTTTTTAAGAAATCTTAATAGACAGAAGAGAAGGGGCGCAGCATATTTTTGCTCATAAAATGAAATTTAAAGCAAAAATTCACAAATTGGAAATACAGAAGCTATTATTATACTGAGACAATTAGAATATGCATAACAGACATACCCGAAATACTCCAGTTATTTTATATAAAGCAATAGCCAGTTCTACAGCCGGAAATGGTGAAAATCAGCATAAAAGCACGCCAAAGCTCCAGAAGGGGTTTCTCCTGCTGAGAAATAGGTCACAAAGCACTGAAATAGCTAGCCGCCCATGATGGATGCCAAAACCCTCTCAAAAAGAAGGCGTTTTCCCTTAACTGCTTCACACGCCTTTCTCAAGGCACAAAAACCAAGGTAGGCCGTACGGCCATGAACAAGAAGGAAATGAATCTCTGAAGAAGAATTCCAGAAGCAAGAAGTACGCCACCAAGAACCCCTCAGTTATTACCAAACACAAATAACTGCATAAATAAAGCTCTGTCTGAAATCTGTAGAACTTCTGTGTGAAGCCCTCAACCGTACGGATTCAGCTGATCTCTCACAGCCTCAAACGTACTCAACACTGAAGAGTTTCCGTTCTCCAATGGACACAATGATCAAACCCTGCTCTCAGGAGAATGCTCAGAGAAAAGATGCACAAGGCAATTCGAAATAATCAAAAGGTGAGTTTCTATTGCCAGGAAAAGCCTTTATATGAAATGGCACGCATTTCAAGAAATGTACGGCCTTTCTCATCATTAAAATATTTCAATATTTTAATATATTCCCTTTCAATAGTTTGAGCGCACTTTTTATAATATTTAAAGTGATTAAAATATTATAATTCCCCTTTTTGACATTTAAGTGATAAAATATTAATAAAGTCAATGTGACTTTATAAAAATGGCGTTTTAAGTTAATAAATTAACTTAATCACTTAAAATCCCGTAACATGCTCAAAACTCAGGATAATCTCGTGCCGTCAGAAGCGATGAACTCCTGGAATGCCAACGCTCACTGTGATCTAAACACTGTCCACTGAAAACACGAACAATCAAACTCTCCAAAATGCACCACTGACCCTCTATCCAAACTGGCTAGCCCACAAGGGTCCAATAAAGGGCTAACGCTCTTTCGAGAACTGCTAGCGAGGGGACATCACAGTTGATCTGTGGATTACTCATGTGCTTTGATTCCTTTACTAGCAATCTGATTCGGCTGTGACACATTTGCTTTACCTGCTGTACCAGAAGTTGTAGCATCTTGTAGTGGTTGGGAGGTTGATGCTTGACCAGTTATAGGAGATGTGCCATGATCCACTGCTCTCCTTTTTGACCTTGTGTTATGAGCCACAGCATCAACACTTAATTGGTTTAGGCCACAAAAATCTGCCTCATGCCAGTTGACCAATGTAGAGTCTCCTAGTGTGTGGTCTTGCCTACCTACAGTTGCTTGACTTGCATCAAATTGTTGCCCTGAAGTAGAAGGTTCGTTTTGAACCACTGGAGCTTGTACAAACTCACCATTTTGACACATTCTGATTATGTGGCTGATTACATGGATGACACCAATCATGCTCTTGAGCAAGATTGTTTTGCATTGGAGCAAGAGCCTTTGATTTGTTCATAGCATTTGGGTTTATAGTATTCAAGGGTTTAACATAATTCCATTGTTTTTGCCCTTGTTATGGTTGCCTAGTCTGTTGATAATTCTGATTTTGGGGCTGGTAAGGTCTATTACTTTGAGCTTGCTGCCTCTTTCTAGTCACTAACACATTGCCAAAATTTTGCAGTAAGGTCTCAATATTTTGTGCAATCTATTTGTAGGTGCAGCAGATGCTGATGGATGACTAGTGGGTGCGATTGGGATAGGTGCCAAAGTGGGCTATTGGGGTGGACATTTTGGGAAGAGACATAGGTGGTATCAAAGCTATTTTTCCAACTTGTATTAGACAATTTTCTGCCCTGATGGAAACATCATAAGCATTTGGTATAGTCACTCCACCCATAGGCTGTATCATCACTGCTATATCATTGTTAAGAGCCCTCAGATAGTACAAGAAGGCATGGTTGGGAGTTGGTTTCACTAGAGCAGGGTTTCTATCCCATGCTTTCTGAATCTAAAATTAAAATCTCCCATGAATTCATGGGGAGCTCTCTTTATGGTTGGCAACTGCTCTACAAGTGATAGATGATCACTACTATCTTCAAACTGCTCACATAACTTCTCCCCTAACTCATCCCAATTCTGGATAGAGTTAGGAGACAAGCCCTTGTACCACTGCAAACCCTTCCCTTTTGAAGGAGGTATCTAAGAGTCTAACATCTATGTTGTCTTCAATGATATCATGGACAAAGAAAGTGTTGGCCACGTCTTAGATGTGTTCTATGGGGGTAGTGGCTGTTTCACCACTGACATAGGGAAACTTCTTTAAGGTAGAAACTGAGATATCATTTCTTTGGGCTAGCACCAAAGGGCTATTGCCACTAAACGTTGCAAACACTTGATTTCTTGGAACAACCATTTGGAATAATGCTCTGTTTATATGGACAACAGGTGTCTTAGGCTATGATAATCTATTTGGAGGTGTAGATTGTTCTCTAGGAGATGGTGTTACAAGATTTCTATCCCTTCTCCTTGGTGGAGATAAAGATTGTCTATTTTTTCTTCTTGAAGTAGAAAATGATAACTGAGTCTACTGTAAATTACCTCTTGAAGATGCTCTGGTATGAATCCTTGGCATGAAACTTGATGTCTAGTCTGGAATCAAGATGTTGAATTTCTTGTAGAGTAACTAGGTACCTTGTTGAATGCCTTTTCAAGGCTGAAAATGTTGAGAGCAACATCACTTCCTCAGCATGATGAAATAAAGTCCATTAGATTGGTCCCACTACATGTGCCAAAAGTTGTCATATGAAATGGAATGCTGGACATATCTCTAGTAGGGTGCAATTTTATGTGACAACAAAAACATATAGATCTACACAAATACAGCATTGGGATCCTACAAGTCTTTAAGACTCATTTTATCCTCTTGGATGGATCCTCTTAAACAATTATAGGCTTAACAATTATAGATCAAAAGAGGGACACTAGAGATCAATTCTCTATGAAGTTACTCTTTTTTTTCACTACTTCACATGTAGCTATAAAATAAACAAAGGTATAGATGTCCTTAGTACATTCATTGTTGAGTACGTTATGAACTTGGATTTGCTGTTGCAAAGGGGGCGACATTCTATCTATAGAACAAAATTTGAATATCATCTACATACACAAGGTCTACTTTATGTATTAATAGGTCTTTGTCACCTTCACAAGGTTAGTCTTGCTCAAATTTAAGCTTGCATCATGACATCAATTGTATCATGCTATGGGTTGGAATCTTCCCCCAATAGATCGCAATAATTTTTTTTTTTGAAATAATTAGAGATAAGCAGGAGGTGTTTTCCACAACATGTTGAATTATGATATTTATGTTAGGACTCAATTGTGTAGTTTTTGAGTCACTCATTGGACCATATTTCATGAGTAGTGATTCACATGAGGCTATCTCTCATGAGAATGAATGGTTCATTTAGCACTAATTGCATCTAGGTGATGCTCACAAGGGTGAAGCATCAAGAGTTTTTGGGAGGTCATCCGTCCCAGTACTACTCTGACTCGAGTGTGCTTAACTGTGGAGCCATAGCAGCAAAAATATTATGGGAAAAAAATCGGCAAACCAAAAGTATAAGATTTTTTGAAAAAATGGGATTTAAAAAAAACATAAACAATGTAGAAAAAAGGACAAAAACTTGTTTTTGAAACTTTAAGGCATTTCCATAGCATAGAGACATAGAGAGCAAATAAAATTGAGAGTTTTAAACCATGAATTGTAGAATATAGATTTTTGTTGTTTATATTCATATCGCTAATTACATTGCATTTCACAAAACATACTTCATAGTGCATAAATAATAACTAGATGTTGATATTTACAAATTTTCAATTATGATGTAGTTTGTACAAAGTTGACCTACAAGCTAATTATAAAGTTTCAAAAAACCAGACGTAGCCAATGACTCTTGCTACTACAAAGAGGCAACATTCCTTGTCGTGATGCTAATGAAATATGGGTCAATGAGTTTGACTCAAAAACCACGTGGTTGAATCTTGATATAAATATCATAATTAGAGATAAATTTGCTGAAGGAATATATCACAATAGTCTCGCTTCCACCTTCACCTCCAATTCCACCTCCATCTCCATCGAGTGGATCTTATTTAGCATTAACCTTGCATGTTAGTAATCTCAAATCATGGGATGAAGCATATATCACAGTACAAGTTAGATTCATCCTTGGATAGAGCACACCAATTATTCAACATCTTAGAATTAATAGGGTTGAGTATTTATCATCAATGGTTTGTCTTAGCATCTTGATGTTTCCTCGATGCATGCAGCCAACCAAAGGAAGTGGCTTCACTGTTCCACCCGACCACCCTCACAATGGGTGCCAAGATCTGTAGCGGGTATGATTGATGGCAACTAAGTAGTGCTATTGGTTTTTTTGGTCTTCCTTGGTTAGGAATTTACACAACTTAATAGTTAATAGTCAACTCTTCTCTTCGCCGGCACTCGGTTACCTTCGTTCCTCTTGGCTTTATAACACTTTCCTCTAATTCTCATGGACACGCTGTGTTTTTCCATTGGCTCCTTTCTCCAATAATTTTAATGTTTGGCAATAATTCTCCTAGTTCGTAGTTTGCCACAATCATTCCTTGATTCCTCAAACTTGGAAACCCTAATTTCAGTTAGTAGTTGATTGTTAAACTCTCTGATTCTAGGTGTGATTTCCTGCATTATTCATAGATTTTCGTCGATCTTTGGTCTATTTAGATTCTCATCAACTTTCTTTTTGTTTAGCACAATTTCTTGGCTATGATTGTTATTTGTCTCTAGGTAATTATTCTCTGCATTCTCTTTGTCACAATTCCGATGTTTTATGGGTCTACCATCCACTGAGATTATTACTCACTTTGGTTAAGTTGTACCATCTGTGTGTCATCAGTTGATCACCCTGCCTTATGCTCGATTGCCATGCAAGCACCCTTGCAAACCCAGTTACCACTTGGTTTACCCATTCAAATTAGGCGCTCACCTTCAACTCCATTTGGATTTCCACTTGTGACCTGCAAACTTGGTAACCAACAAAATCATGACATTTTGCAGGATGAAATCAGCCAATTAGGCACATATCAGATTTTCATATCTATTTTCAATTCATGCATCATCAAACAATAATATTCAGCATTAACTCTTATTCATTAGACACTTAACATTGTCTTAATTGATTCTTGAATTCTTTATTATGTATTAGATAAAGCAATCATTTTATGATGTTCAAAATCACATATTTAATGACATTGATCAGTAATTTGTTGAGATTCCTTAAGCAACAAGATAATCTAAGGTTCTAAATTTGGATCTCGAATCCGGGTGTGATGGTGATGGGCTGCTACAAAAGCATTTAAGAGAATATGCATACAAAGAAGACATGGATGCAATGAAAAAAAGAAGAAAAAAAGAAGAAGACAACATGGATGCAATGACTAGAGGACAACCAAGACTTACTTTGGTTTAGGTCAGGTTGTATATTCTCATAGAATTATCCACAATTGCATTATTTTGCATGACAATGAAAAATGCTTAATTAGGGAAAACATAAATAACATAAATCCAAACGTGCATAGGTCCTAGAAACTACAAATACACTAACACCCCCACTTAAAATTAACTTGGGGAATCAAAGGAAGGAGGCATTGTAGACTATCCCCCTAATGACAACTTCCTCCACTTGAGGAAACCAATGATGTAAAACTCAAACACTATGCTGATGTTGAGAACCTATGTGTAAACATGAAAATAAAATAAAGGAAAAAGTAAACTTAATCTTCCAATTCATGCAAACCTCATATTGAGCTTGCTGTAGCAACTTGCTCGTTAAGAATGTGGATGCGACTCAACAACATAACATTGTATTTGATTGATTTGACAAAGTGGATTTGCATAAAGACTTGAGATATGAAAATGATGAAGGAATGAGGGTATTTATAGATTTATTTGGAATAAATAAAATGGATGGATGGGGGATAAGATCGGAGACCTGAGTTAACTAGACTGATTGTGGAGTCAACTCAATTGAAATTGGAAAATTGCCATTTTGAACTCATGAGAGGATAATAATGAAATATTTAATTTATTAAATGGATAAATGAGAAGAAGTTTCTAGTTCAAAGATAAGTTAATTGGTGAGAGAATAAGTTTCTAATTCGAAGATAAAATTAACTTGTGAGAAGATAATGATGAATTTATTAATTTTTTTAATAGATTTTTCGATGAAGAAGTTGTTAATTTGAATAATGAGTTAACCGATGAGGTGAAAATGGAAATTTAATTTATTGAAAATGGATAATTAGCTCTCTTTTAATTAAATAATAAAATGATTAATTAAATGGTAAATTAATGATAAAAGATTAATAAATGATAATTAATGATGCAATAGATAATAATGGATAAATGATTAATTAATTCTATGGTAAATGGATAATATGACAATAATAAGGGTTTGATGATTATGAGAATAATTTTAGTGCCTACACTATGTTATAAATATAAGATGATGGTGTACTACTATGTTTGATCACTGACACTGATGCAGCCAATTCTGACAAAAGCCAATAGACCATGAAGTTGCTGCCTTCACAAAAAGAAAATAGTGTCCTCAAATGACCAAAATAAAGTCAATGGCTCTAGAAAACAAATCCATTAGAGAACACGAGGGAGTGAAGAAGCTTCAAAACAAGGCAACTAAAACTAAACAAAAAGTGTAACAATAAAAAAATTGAAATAACAAGATGGCAGGTGAACCCAAAATGGATAAGCCCTAAACATGTTAAGAAGATAAAGTCATGAATAACAAAACATCTTAAATAACCATGAGAAAGGGGAATCCATTACTAAAGAAGATAGGGTTGATGACGGTCACGATTGAAGGTGGAAGTTGTCTTTGGTTTGAATCACGTGACAAAGGACAAACAGCCTAATCATCAATCACTGGTAAAGAGCCAATGAAATATTTAATGATATTCATGGAAGAATGGCATCTTTGGCAACAAACATCTCTTGGAAAGTAAAATCCATCATCCATGGTTGATCTTATAGCAATAGAAAAGAATATGGATGAGAATTGGTAGCCGAGCTTATGGATTGAGGAACATCAAAGTCACCACATTTAGAATGGAGAAAGATGAAGAATAAAGGTATTCCAATGGCTGCACAAGGAGGATGATACCTCACCCACCTATCACCAATAGGGTTCTTATTTGTAGTGCTAGGAGGATCTTAACAGTTCCAACCACTGAAATAGTTTGGAAGGAGGAGGTAATTAGTCTGTTAGTTAGTCTACCTTTCAAAACTAGGTGCTTAATGGTGACCAATTCTGGAAGATAAAGAGCCAAGAATCTCATCTTTGATTCAGATAAAAAAGAAAGGTAGTAAGCAACCCTTTTGAATCCCTATGCCAGCAATAAGTTCTCCCATTAATCTTATAGTAGACATGGTACTTGAAGATAAAATGCTTCTAAGTCTACTTCTTGAAGGGAGCAAAGGCAACATATCCTAACATTGGATAATGTAGTGATTATTGGCAATTTGCAGCGACAACATATACTCAGTTGTGAAGGGAGGTCATGATTCTTTAAGATTTTTTATAAGGTTAATTTCTTTCTAGAATGAGAGCTTAACATGTTATCAAGAAGCTACATTCCTAGACTACTGGACACCATTCTCTTGTGCTATCTCTAAAAGGAATTGGAGGTTTGACTTTTTTCTATGTTATAATTGACTCTTTTGTAGCCTTTAGACATTATTGAAGCCTTGGGAATGAGGATCAAGTGCCCTATGAATTTTTCTCTTCTTGGAAGGTTCATGTTGTCTTCCCTAGACCAGTCCCAATTTCTTATTGCCTTTGCTTTTATTAGTGTCTCAATTGCAGTTTAAATACCATGAACATAATAATGAAGAATATAGAGAACAATAGCTTTATTGCACCAAGGAGTGAACAATACAATGCTTGTTCTTATTATAGGGAGGACTTGCCATATTTGGGTCCCTACCCTGCCATTTGACTTGCTATTGGTAAGACCAACAATTGTTGGTTAGGACACAACTTTTGACCCAACAGTTCATAACCAAAAATGGAATAAACTACTTAAGCCAATAAATACATTAATCAACAACTTAACCAAGTTGACAATACATGATTCATTTATTGAACATATTGCTTCCATCTTTGTAGTGTGTGGTTGTCAATTGTTATTAAATAAACAATAGATGATTCATTTATTGAAAATATTGCTTCCATCTTTGTATTGTGTGGTTGTCAATTGTTATTAAATGAACCTGTTGCTTCCATCTTTGTATTGTGTAGTCATTGATTGTTATTGTTGGCAAAATTCCACTTTCACTTGACTTCAACCTTTGCAAAGGCAATGATAAATTTTACAATGGTACGAGGAGAGTTTATTGAGAAGATGAGCAATTTGAAGGGAATGCACCCACACAAAGGAATTAATCATTTGGAAAACTCGCTGAGTGCTTGTGTTTTTTTTTTAAACAAGTACTCAGAGTAAACTTGTGGGTTAGATGTGCTGAGTTTTCAGCAAGTTGTTACAGTGAAAATTGGTGAGTTTGTGTGTGCAACTTGCTGGATGCAGAACAGGTAAACCTAATGTCGCAAAAAATATGCTAAAAATGCGGCATAAACATTGGAAAACATGGTTTTCTGGCATTTTATACTTGTGTGAATTGGAGTGAAAATACATGGTTTTTTGCCTTTTAAAATTATGAAAATGGCATGTGCCTAGAAGGTTTGTGTGGTTTCAAAAGTTTTCATTTGGGCTTGGTACATTTTGTAGCTGTATTTTTCCATAATTTTATGTTTTTTTCCGGAAATTTAAGTAGTTTTAAGTTGCCTAGTTTTTGCTGAATCGGAAGTTTTTGGTTTTCTGAGTCTGAGTTTGCAGACTATGGAATTACTGACATTGAGCCTGAACAAAAGCAATATGAGATGGCAATGTGGTTCAAAAGTGGGCCAAGAAATCAGATGATCTACAAGACGGGTGGAAAAAGAGAGAAGACAAAGGCTTCAAGAGGGAGTGTGACAGGTATGAAGTAGAAGTGAAAGCCCAAGCTGAATTGCAAGCCAAGCCCAAAGCATTGATAGAATTAGCCAGCCAAATCTAAGGTAGGGTTCAGCCTGAACATAGAAACTACATGCAACTCACAAATGAAGATTGACTAGAAGGTGCTAGAGAATAGCCCTTTTCAAAGAAATTGTGAAACTTGCTGACCAAGGTGGGTTGGAGGGTGTTGAAGAATAAACTGAAGAGTTGATACAGCCCCCAGTTCGAACACAAGTCTTTTTCAGGGTTTGACTACTTTGTGATGGGAGAAGAGAAAATTGCCTACAAGAGAATTATTTGGGGCATTGAAGATTTGTTAATATATGAAACTCAACCAAGAACACCAGGGCAGCTGACTCAATCAATTGGAATGAGTAACCAATGAAGAGAACCTAATAGCAAGCTAAGCATTGATAAATTGCACAGGCTATAGGATGGATTGTGAATCTAGAGGTGTTCAATGGTGCTGAGAGATCAAAGGAATGTCCATACCTTCCTAAGGAGGAAAATTGTACCAAAGGAGCTGTTTCAAGTCCAATATTGGAGAATGTGCACTCCGTCATCAAGTCTGTAGGGGCAAAAGCTACTAAATTTTATTGGGCATGGGCCTAAATACCCGGTGCAACATTCTAGAATGTGTACTACTATCTAGACAATTATTGGGAAAACATATGAATACCATTGGTTGCATTCATGGTCAAGCCTAGCCATGCTTGTGTTCATTGACTATTTTACATATACATAATCAAATGACAAGGCCTTTGGGGAAGAATTGTGTATAGCATTTGAAAAGAATTCAAGATTCTTAGAGACAATGATGAAACTGTTGTGGACATTTACAATATTCGGGAAAGAAAACATGAAAGTGTACAAGCCTATCATAGAAGACTTAAAGAATCCTAGGAAAAAGTCAAGAAAGAACCAACTGACCATTTGAAGAAGCTATGGTTTGTTGAGGGGCTGGCACCCTTGTTGTGGAGGAAGATGAAGGTGGTCCACTTTTGGCTGGTGCAGACGCATACAACAGAACAATGTATATTGAGAGTAAAAATAAAATGTTTACACGCTCGAGGAAGAGGAGAGAAGACGATGATTTGGAAATCCAGTGATGACAATGAAACAAGGTCCATACAAGCTGTGAGAAGAGATATACTTCATATGATAAAAGAACTAAAAGAAGAAGACAATAAATAAGGCTAGGAGGGACCTTTGCTGTACTAACTACAAGACAGGTCACCAAGACTAGTTGTCTGAAGATGTTCTTGTGAAATCTTCTGAGTGATTACACATTCTGTCCGAAATTTCCAATCTAAGGAACACGAGTGTGGAAGAACTCTTTGCACAAGAGGCTTGTGGTGATATGCCAGGCAAGCCATTGATGAGGAAGGTTGGATGACTGGTCAGAGAGCCTGGTTCTATTCCCCACAACAGCACCTGAAATATTTGCTAGAAAATTGCTATACTACAAAATAATATTTCTTGCAGAATTTTAATTACATACCATGAACATGATACAGAAGAATATAGAGAACAATAGCTTTATGTACCAGTTAGTGTACTGTACCATGTTTATGCTTGGTTCACAGGACCTGTCATATTGGGGCCCTACCTCTGACATCTGACTGGCTATTTGTAAGAGTAACAGTTGTCAGTTAAAACACAATTGTTGACCCAACCATACAGATCTAAACAGTGAAATGCACTACCTTAGCTGACAATACATTAATCAACAATATAACCAAGCCAGCAATAAAATATGTTCATTAATGATAATAGAACAATATGGCCCATAGTTTACATACTCTCCGATTATTCTCCGAGTAGCCGAGTAATCTCCAAAAAATTTGCATGCCGAGTAATTTCTGCTTTTACTCGTGGGCAGTATGCAGATGGATTTTCTCCCGTCAAATTATTGAGTAATCACCAGTAGCTCGCAAAAACCCCACAAACTTGGCATGTTTGTGTGTGTATATGCATGCTAACTTGGCATCCTATGTATGTTTATAGATATGTATGTGTGCACAGTGCAGTCCTGAGTATACACATACATAAATATCCACACATATTTGCCGAGTTTTTCCCTAGTCAAAATTTTTGGGCTTGCCAAGTACTCTCCGATTCTGAGTATGTAAACTATGCTATGGCCTACAAGTTACAACTTTAAAATAAAAAAAATGACTCAATGTTAAAAATTTTAAGAAACGTGAAGGAGTTCTTAAAAAACTACTAAACCTGAATGTATATTGACTATTATCTTTGGAATTCTTGGATTCTTCATACTCATAAATTCCTGCACGTATCTTGGCATTTGTTATATGTTTAAAATTACACCAGGAATCAGTGATGAAGTTACATAGAGAAACAAAAATCAAAACCTGTGTTTATTTTCCAGTCTGCAAGAGTTTTCCCCAATCACATAAATGGCCTGCCTTTGTCTCTTTCTTCTGCAGGACGATAAATTTTACAGTTTTTTAAATCAGTTTTAGATTCTTGGTGTTGTGGGTTAGTGTGTTGGAATGTTTCATAAGGTTTTTTCATTTACACCTGTTTGTTGTTTCTCAGTTTCCAGAAATTTAAAAATGACATTTCTGAAAACGTTCTCGTATACTGGTTTCTGGTAATATAGATTCTATGATTTATCAGCTCTGCAACTCTGCAACATCCTGAGCAATATATATTATTCTATTTTCTAAGGTAAGTGAAAAATAGAGCATTTCTGATCGAGATGATGATTTGTTAAAAGGTTCAAACTACTTAAGTAAATAAATTCTGGGACTTGTACTCATAACTGATGGAATGGCAGTTTGTTCCTGTGGAAGCAAATTTTTTGAAATCTCTTTATATTTCCATTTTAGGAGCAGAATTTGTCTTGATGCTTTGTCAACGATTGTACGAAATAGGATCTCGAGTATGAACTACTTGACATTCATAAATGCAATTATGCTTTTTTGTCTGTGATTCTAGTCTACGGACAAACAATTATTGGATTAATCCCCAGGATATGAATGGAATAAAATGTTGTTAAATACAATGTTGTTCAACCATTGTTGCTTCTTCTCTTCACACTTTTTGACAAGTATAAACTGTTCCTAATCTTACAGGTAAATCCATTTGGAATCTTTCTTTATTTAACTCCTGGACATTAGATGGATATTAGATGATAGATCAAAATATGTGCATTCTGTTTTTGTGAAAGTACAGTGCATGTACCCTAAAGTGATATTGCAGGGAGCATACTCATCAGGATTGGAACTTCTTCTTGTCTTTGTTTGACCACTCCTACTTTGTTGCTCAAATACTTCTGGATAAACTATTCAGCAGACTTGTAATTGACCACCATGTGCCATGCCTTAAGTGCTAAGACAATGGGAATCCTTGCCTGGAATTTTGTTTGATAACTACATCTGAACTTAAATTATCTCAGGTACACACAGCTCTCAGAATTTGTAGATTATCAATTTTATTTTATTGACTCCAATAGTAATACTTTTAGTAGTGTTAAAATAGACACAGCATAGTTGAGTGGAGTATTTCGTTCTTCTTGAACACAGCCCTTCTTTTAAAGTGTTATTGTCATAGGGGAAAGCATCTGGTAATGGAGCAACCCTAACATTTGGTCTTTTACTTGTTAGTGGGCAAGTTCCTTCAGATGGGCTTGTTTGGGAGTTTGTAACAACTAAGAATTTTTGCCTTTCTGACTTCGTTGTGAAATTTAATTATTGAAAATATAATTAGAAATAGGCAAGGTTGTTGGGAAGAGGTAGATTCGTCTGTAAATTACTTTGAACTTTTGAAGTTTGGAAGCTATGCTCTTTATGAGCATTGTGTGCAAACATGTAATTCACAAGGAACATTTCTCAAAATATGCCATATTGAGTACCCAACTGTGCGCTGTGTAGGCATATATATGCACGAAATTGAGGTATCTTGGTGATAAGCTTCTGCCTTTCTTAACTCCTAGTTAGAAGTCAGGCTATCTTGGACATGTATTGCACCATGTAAGTTTGCATGAGCACATTTTGAAATTTTAAATACTCAAAAGGATTGTCATTCTTAGAAATTCTTCTGTGAGAGCATGCTTAATAAAAACTATTGGTTGAAAGCTTTATGCACTCTTTGGTTGTGACCTGTCAATTTAACAGCAGTCCATCAATCTCTTGCCTTCCTAATAGATGTAGCCCCAGATACATTTTGTTGCTGTTTCAGGAATTTTGGCTTTTGGAAGGAAGAACAAAATTTACACTTTCTTCAAAACAAAAAATGGTCAAACTTTATTGTTGTTGGTCCATTGGGTCCTAAGTATCCCCAGTGATTATGCTGTTGTTTCATTTGGACAGAAGCTATATATTAATATTCAGCCGTATGAAGTTGTCAATCTTATTCTTGAAGTAATTGGATTTGGCACTGACATGTCTGAAAGTTTTCAGGTGAAATTTGTGTGCTCTCTTAGACATTTGATTATTAGGATCAGCATTAAGTTTTTGGAGCCTCTAATTGACATAGTTTTTCTGGACGATCTCATTTTGGCTGTGAATCATCTTATCAAATTTTTGTAAGTTTGGGCCAATGCAGAACAGATATATTGTAGTTTATCTGTTGACTTGAATTTTTTTCATAGACTATGAACATGACATTAAAAAGGACCACATGTTATCAAGTTCAAGATTATTTTGATGATTCTTTCTAGCCACATGACAGAAGTTTGGTATTACTTTTATCATATAAAGTCAAATTTATACCGTTTTACATGTGATTGACGAAAGAGGTCAAAACCAGAAATAACAGAGCGATTCATTTCAAATATAGAACCTGCATTAAAGTAAAAAATAGAGCTAACTTCCTTCAATTTGAGACAGAGTGATAATTTTGTATATTTCAGATTAAACATCCTCAGCATTTAGAGTCCAAACAATTTTTAAAAATTAACTTGGTTGGACAGTAGCATTTGAGCTTATACTGCTACAGAGGATGCTTATTTAGTATTAACTAGAAGGGTTAAATTGTACTGTGGAATACTTTTTGAGTATTAAAATCATTTTTCTAGCAATTTGGGAACTTGCCTTGCTATATATCATTACAAGCAGGAAAATGACACTTCCTGTGTTATTTACTATCTTAAATTTAGAAAGAAGTCGCTGAACTATAACCATCTGTACATTTTGAATTTGGAAATACTCAAAAGCATTGCTATTTCTAGAAGTTATTCTGTTAGAGCATGCTCAAGAATATTTTTTGGTTAAAAACTAAAAATCTTTGAGCACTCTGTGGTTGTGGTCAATCAATTTAACAGGAGCGCAATCTCTTATCCTTATGCTAGATGTAGCCCCCGATCCATTTTGTGGCTGTTTCATTCAGGAAATTTGGCTTTTGTAATGGAGAACAGAATTTCTAACATCTTCTTGAAGTAATCAGATTTACTGCTGACATGTCTGGAAGTTGCAGGGAAATCTGCATGCTCATTTAGATATTTGATTGCTAGAGCTACTTTTTGTGTGCACCTTCTTATTAAGTTTTGTGATAATTTGGGTCAATGCAAAACAATTATTTTATAATTTATCTGATGAATTGAATCTTTTTGCTAGATTATTTAGATGTCATTTATAAGGAACACAAGTTATTAAGTTAAAGATAACTTTGGTGATTCTTCCTAGCCTATGACAGAAGATTGGTATTGGTTTTTGTATATACAGACAAATTTATACCGATTTATCAATATGTGATCAACTACTAGATTTAACAATGTGGTTCATTTTAAATAATGTCTGCGTCAAAGTCAAATATCGAGTCTATTAACTTTGACTCAATATTGTGCAATGAGTTTTTATAAGTTAGATTAAACAATTTTTATAATTCAGATTAAACATTTTCACCATTCACAGAAATTACTGTATTTATTAAGGTAACTTGGTTAGATAGCGGCATTTGAACTGATAGTGCTACAGAGGATGTTTATATAGTGTCAGGGATGAGAAATCGTACTATGAAGTTACATTTTCGAGTTTTAATTACAAATTTACACATTTCTAGCACTTTGGGAATATGCCTTATTAAAGATCGTTACAAGCGGGGAGATTATGTCAAAATTCAAATGTTGTATGAAACCTAGTAAAAAAAATCAATGGTGTGTTCTCTGGTTATTGCTTGCCGAATCAAATATTTGATTATAGTTGGGGGAGTCATGTAAACGTTCGTTTTCTTTGAGGTTATTTTCATAAGCTGGTAAAGTGAACTGGAATAATTTTGAATGCGATTTTGGAATCCAAGTATGCTTGAAGACTGTATTGAGTAGGGTGAGATGTCTTGCCATTTTGCTAATAAATGCCATATGCAAAGCAATGATTTCATAAGAATTTGATATTTGCCAGAGCTTTTCTGTATAACCAGTATAGAAATTTTTATTACTTTTGAGTGAGATACCACACGTTTCGTCATGGAAATACAATTGGTAAGGAAACATAAATTAGTTATTACAGAATTTAATGTTGCCTTGGTAATTTATGTCAAAGAGCATGTGACATGCATCAAGGGAAACTAAGATATTCAATGAATGTTGAAACAAGTGTGCTACTCATCTTCACAAAGTATATGCTACAAGAGGAGCCATGCCCTATTGTATGTTTACAAAGTATATGGTGCAATACCTTGTTAATAACCTGGCTTTGAAAGTTCAAAGCCAAGCGCAAAAAAATCTAGCGATTACCGCTGGCTGACTAAACAATTTTGATAATCAAATATGCCGATATTAACTGTCTAAGTTGTCTGGATAGTAAATGCTGACATATGTGGGCACATGGTGCAATGCCATGTTTCTAACCTGTTGGAAGTGCAAAGCCAAGTTAAGAAAAATCTAGCGATTACTGTTGGATGCCTAAACAAATTTTTATTAGCATGTATTCCAATATTTAACTGCCTATGTTGTCTAGATTCAGCAATATCTATCGAAAGTCTAACGAAAAATGGATCAGAATCTTAGAAACGAAATTAAAGAATCGTTAGAATAAGCGTTTTTTTTTAATAAAATTTCAAGGTTTTTGCGTACGTAATAAGCTCAAATTTTAACTGGAAAAAAATTCGTTGCAGATAGCATCGCAAATTGGGCTTGATAGTACCCTTAGATGTGAAGAGTTTTTCTTTCAAACCGTATCAGCACTTCTATAATTAAATTATTTTAAACAAAAATAAATTAAGGTAACATGTCAAAATATCAATTGTAACAAGAGACGCATCTTTTCCAATTCTTGTTGATTTGGTATTTGAAATTGCATTTGGAGTGCAGGATCATTGGATTGTGTGTACAGCTTATTGTAAGTGATTTATTTTTGCTAAGTAACGAGAACTAATTTATATCTATCTAGTACTAGTATATGAATATGGTACAAAATAAATTTCAATTTTGTGGGATAAAATCATGCCAAGGGTCAAAGGAAAAAATTGTAGTTCCAAATGTGGGTTGATAAACTTGCAATAAATATTTAAAAATTGAATGAGAATACAGGGGATTAGGTATAAAACTAATGATAAAGATTGACTATTGGTGATGTTATGAATTGATTCACTACTTTCAAAAAATTATCTTTCATATGGTAACTGTTTTAGAATTAGATTATGTGCAAAAAAAAAATGTTCAATCTTGAGTGCTATAAAACCAATTCCAATTACAATGACTTTGAACTTTGAGATGTGGATGTGGATATGGATATGAACCAACAAAATGTGAATTATTGGAACATGTTTGACCTCATTTTGAGATTTTAACTGATTGTAACAATGGTTATGTCTAGAAACGCCTTTGAGGAATTTGTTGGATTGTCAAGGTCAAGTTATCCTTTGTAGATCTTTTATTGCACTAGTTCTACAACTTGGATTAAATATTCAAATTCTATTTATTAACATGCAAATGACCATTAAAATTCAAATTATACCAATAATTTCTCTTTAATCAATAATATAAATTAATTACAAAAAGAATATTTTACATTTATTGGTTTATATACATAAATAGGGTTCATTTGTCCTTTAAAAATCAAACTATACTAATAATTTCTCTTTAGTCAATGATGTAAATTAATTGCACAAATGAATGTTTTGCATTTATTGGTTTATATACATAAATAAGGTCCATTTGTCCTTTAAAAATCAAATTATACAAATAATTTCTGTTTAATCAATGATAAAAATTAATTGCACAAATGAATGTTTTACATTTATTGTTTTATATCAATTTGTTATACTCTAAATTAGTACAAGATGTATTCATTTTCCCATGACAAGATATTTACAAATTAAAAAGAAAATCCTACCACTAATTATGTGTGTCAATGCGAATAGTATTTGTCTACTTAAGAGCACTTTTCATTGCAGCCATTTTGAGATTTTTACTTTCTTCTTAAGCACTAATATGGACTATCAAAATATCATTTCTATTACACCAAGACACATAAACCTCTTCTCCTTTGGTAGAAGAGAGTATGGGAAATAATGTTATAATTCAAAACACACAACACTTTGATTATTTTGTAAGATATGTAGGATAAATGTACCTATGCATATGATACATATTGGGCAATAAAATGTTAGAAAACAAGTCATTGTTATGGATGATTGAAAATCAACTAGCAACAAAGAGATAATATGAAATGTAATTAAAAAAACATGAATGATTGAAATGTATACAAACAATGAGCTAACATGCCAATGTATGTGATAAAAAGTATTGAAAAACCCTAAAGATAGTTGAATAATTGATACTTTGAAGAATAGGTGGCAAAAATTTAAAATTGTGTAGTATAGATAGTTGTATATGGGTATGCAAAATAAGTGCATAAATGATAGATGCAAATTTACTGATTACAAAGCATGTGAAATAGTTTTTTGCATTACGATTTAGTTATTGTTTGGGGCTCCATATAATAAATCTTTACAAATTAAAACAATTGTGTAGGCAAATGAAAGGACTATTGGATATTTCTTCTCTTTTATAAACAATTCGAAATTTCAATATTGTGTAGTCAAACAAAATTGAATGTTATTGATAGCGTGCAAGAAGAATGATTTCAACAAGTGCAATACGTTGGGAGTGGAGGTTTTATTTATAGCTATGCACTATTGTTGTCCTTGACAATTCTCTCGATGTAAACAAGCTTTTCAATATATTGTAAGTTGTTTTGATGAAGTTTTTTTCTTCAAGATTTTAATTTCATAAAATAAGTTTTCAAGTAATGAATATAATAGTTCATGTATATTTGAACTTTTGTGGTGAGGAGCATTTGTACACTGCAATCTTTTTTGACCAATTAGGGAAATAAACAACTTTTAGGTTTGTGATTACTTCATTAGGAGGTAGCCTCAAACTTCGATTAGGAACATTATGGAATGTATTTTCCTAGTTGCAATGGTTAGCCTTTGTTAATTTTTAAATTGTTGTACACCCAAGCATGCCAAAATTCTATTAGTTGCTAGAGTTATTAGAGACATATCCTCATCAAAATTCAAATAGAAAATCCAATTCACATGGTGAAGTTTTTCTCCCTTAAATTTAAGCACAATCCCCTAAACAATTGATTTTAAGTCGTTGATCCCAAGTAAACTAGAAAGCTAAAAGGGAGGAATAATGGCCCATTGTTGCTTGTTACAACAATGCAAAATATTATAGATAACAAAGCATTACCATTTAGTTTTTTTCTGGGGCTCCCATGTAATAAATCTTTATAAATGAAAACAATTGTGGAGGCAAATGAAAGGACTATTGGATATTTCTTCTCTTTTATAAATAATTTGAAATTTCAATATTGTGTAGTCAAACAAAATTGAATGTTATTGATAGCATGCAAGGAGAATGATTTCAACAAGTGCAATACATTGAGAGTGGAGGTTTTATTTATAGCTATGCACTATTATTGTTCTTCTTGACAATTATCTTGATGTAAACAAGCTTTTCAATATATTGTAAGTTGTTTCGACGAAGTTTCTTTCTTCAGAATTTTAATTTCATAAAATAAGTTTTCAAGTAATGAATATAATAGTTTATGTACATTTGAACTTTTGTGGTGAGGAGCATTTGTACACTACAATCCTTTTTGACCAATTAGGGAAATAAACAACTTTTAGGTTTGTGATTACTTCATTAGGAGGTGGCCTCAAACTTCAATTAGGAACATTATGGAATTATTTTCTTAGTTGCAATGGTTAGACTTTGTTATTTTAAAAAATTGCTATACACCCAAGCATGCCAAAATTCTATTAGTTGCTACAATTGTTAGAGACATCGTCTTCAAAATTCAAATAGCAAATCCAATTCAGAAGGTAAAGTTTTTCTCCCTTAAATTTAAGCACAATCCCCTGAACAATTGATTTGAAGTAGTTGATCCCAAGTAAACTAGAAAGCTAAAAGGGTGGAATAATGGCCCATTGTTGCTTGTTATAACAATGCAAAATATTATAGATAACAAAGCCTTTTAAATAATAGAGGATTATCTCTTAAGTTATTACAAATGCAAGTAAAAGTCAAACATAGTACCCATAGAAAAATAAAAGTTTGCATAAGACCAAGGATTTATAGAATCCTCCTTGTCAACTTGTTTACTTGCAATGACCTAGAAGATTTGCTCGAAAGCAATACTATTATAATTAGAGCAAGTAGATTGAAAAGATAAAGCAAAACAATTAAGATGCCATCTTCATGGTCACCAACACTTAACCCAAATGCATATATATTCTTGATCATCAAGAATAAAATTTCTATTGCTTTTGATCACTAGAATAATATAAAGTTTGTAGCAATATGGATCTACAATAGCTTTTTATTGGTGAATGGACTTATAACACAATAATTTACAAAAATTTAATGTTGACTAGGATTTGATTAGTAAGTTGGTTGTATGATAAATCTTCAAGGAAAATCCAAAACCAATGTAGACATTGAATTTTTAAGAAATAAACACATTTTGAAAGAAAATATAAAGCCTCACATTTTATGCTTTGTACATTCCATTGAATTTTTAAGAAATAAACACATTTTAAAAGAAAATATAAAGCCTCACATTTTATGCTTTGTACATTCCATTGAATATTTACAAAATATTAGAGCTCGTACAATTTAGTATACTAGGGGAATTGATGCATGCCAAATTATAGCTCCTCATATCATTTCATCAAAATAAATTGAAGTAGGGAAAATATTGGCATCTAGCCCACAAATCTTTCCCATGTTAGCCCTTAATGCAAGCTATTGCATCTAGACATAATGCAAACAAATATGTGTTTTGAAAACTGAACACATTGATTTTCCACAAAGGATAGAAAATGTTTGCTACTTACAAGAGTCTAGTCAACTAATAGATGTTTTGGGAGAAAGGTTGCACAACCCCTTGTTTTATTTCATTCAAAATGAGACTCAAAGGTAACATATACATAAGACACCAAAGTAGCAACAAATCGCCTAATTCTTGTTTATTATTATTTTAAAAAACAAGGGGAAATATAAACATATTCATAAAAGATCTAAAATCTTAGATATTTGCATAACTTCACTCCAATAGATGAGCCCAATGATCTCTCCACTTAGTTGAGCCTAGGTCAAATTCCTAAAACAAAAATTCATGACATTAAGAGATCCAAAGCCAAGCCCTAAACAATCATTCGCAATGCACTTATATGATAAATAACTAATATAAGCTAGTAAAGATATAGTGACAACATTAATGATATTGTGATTTCCAACTTATGCAAAATCTCCAAGTTTGGAATTTATGATAACATTCAAGGTGTAGGTCTCATCAACTAATTGTTCTTTACTATCTTGTCAAATCAATTGATCTGCGTTAGGCTTCCCATTTTTTGTTTATTAACTTAAGTAAACATACAATTCTAAAAGAATTAAAATTTCCCACAAACAAGAAATTTAAGGAATAAGAATACATGCAATTTTTTTAGTTGTTTCAATTTTGATATGGAGTAGGGTTATCCTATTTAATCCATGGAAAGAAACATTACTAAAAATTGACAAACCAAAATTTCATTGACAACATTTAAAATGGCAAAACAAAGCATAGGAAAGTGGATGGTAATATTAATAATTGTCTATACTTTTGACATCTTATTGCCCTCTTTGGCAAACCCATACATTGAAAATTCACCCACAAATCCTTAAGAAAGTCAAATAAAAATATGCCAAAAAATAGAAACGAAAAAGTTATTTGTTGTAATCCATGTTGCAAACAAAATTTGAACTAAAAAATATTCTACATGAATTGAAAGTTTTTAGAAAAGGATATAAGGGTTCTATTAATAGGGTCCATTCACAACTAAAGATGAAGAACATTAAAATACTATAGAAGCATGAACTATAAAAAAATTACATATCATGCATACAAAGGGGTATATAATGTATATTTTGTTGTGAGAACATAAAACCACATGCCTAGATTTGACTAATTTTGAACATCTCTTATTATTTACTTATATCCATCCTCTTGTTGCCTTTGAGGAAGAACTTGGCTGGTTGATATAATTTGATATTGAATATAGAATATAAGCACCAATACCCATTCTTTTTCTTGTATTTTTTACTATATGGGTTAAAAAGTTTTGAAGGGGTGCTGAAACCCATTACAACAAACATAAGATGACACAAAATCTAGACAACATATTGTAGCCAAGCTACTCCACAATAATAGTTACCCTACTAAAACAACCAACCCAAAAATACAAAGGATTAGTGACCTACACAACACTGGTCCCAAGCCTAGTAGTTTGTACAACCAAAATGTGTATTAGAAATAAATACATGTTTATGAAGACATCTCTTCCTTCTTTGGATGATAATCTAGGATTCACCATTTTCCAAATCCTTGTAACGAGGGGAGAGGAGAGGAGAATCCTCTATTTTTGTCACAACTTGCTCCACTACACGCAGAGAAGAAGAGTGCCTAATTGAAGAAGACATATGTTACATAGAGTCTAGAGGTGTGCAAGGAACAAAGGATTCACCAACACACTCCTTGAAATTTTTAGGTTTAGAAAAAGAAGAAACAACCAAAATAGAGCTAGGTGTTGAAATTGTATCAACCACAAAGGGAACCACTCCTTGATTAAGCCCATTAGGATCCAAGGAAGCCACAAGAGACCCACAATCAATAGATTTGGAAAAGTCACCAATAGTCAAGTGTTTAGGACGAGCATTCCACCACGAAGTAGTTGAACCAACCAACTTATGATGAAAATGGGGGCAATCAGAAGCAAGGTGTCTAGTAGAAACACATCTTTTGCAATGAAAGTGAAGATCCTCATAATCAAGTCACCGAGTCTAGGGCCTATCCTCCACAATAGGGGCAAGTTCCCCAGGAAGAGCCTCAAAAATATTAATGTTGACCAAAATACATGCATAGGTGGTGTGACCGAGATTTTAAGAAGCAACATCAATCCTAAGAAAATGATCAATTGTGTTGCCAATATCTTCAAGGCAAGAGATGCCTCAGAAATGGAGAGGAAGATTGGGTAATATAACCCAAAAATGAATGATATTTGTGGTTTAGAAAGAGAATTGAATGAAAGGAACCAAGTTCGAGTAAGAGGGAATGTCGAACCCACATCCATAGCCTACCATCCAACATCACTTCCTTATCCACAATAGATTGAAAAGTCACAATAAAAAATACCCTAATGCAAGGATAGAGCTCAATTCTATTCTTCATAAGAGGCCTCCAATACTCCAACACCCATTGATGTAAGTTAGGAAGAGAGGGCTACAAATGATTGAATTTGTAGATTAAGTCAATTCTAGCAAAATGTTTGGCATCATCAATCACATCTTGTCCACAAATGAGGAAAGGGGAGGATTGTGAAGGTAGAGGCTTCTTGCAATGTGAAGGGTAAAAAACCCACCAAGATCAGATGGGACCCCAACCCTCCCAACCCTGCCATGGCTGCATACAGAACTAGATTGATACCTTAGGCCATGTTGAATTCTGAATTCTATTATAGGTTGAAATTTTACCCATGAGCTCTTTTTGCAAGGTTTTTATCTTTTTGGTCTAAAGATATTTGAGAGAAAGTTTAATTTTTTTCCATCTTGCTTGAACCAAAGGCAACTATATCATCATTTTCTAGTAAAATATTTCACAATGTTGGGGAAGACCAAACTGCATCAGAGAAGTGAGGCGATAGGAGGAGGGAGGGACTTAACTTTCTTATCTGCCATGATCAATTAAGTTTTAGGAAAAGTGCCACCAATTATTTGGGGAGAGGCTAAGACAACCTTGTCTAAGTCTTCAGGAAAACCAAGAGCTACACTTTTGACAGTGAGAATGTAGTAGGGGCCTTGTCTCGATTTGGTTGGTTTTGTTGAGAGACTTGTCCTTACCATAAGTTGAAGCTAGATGCCCTAGCATGCATTGCCAATGTTCTACCTCTTAGCTTGATATAAAAATTACTTGATGACATTGACCGAGCAACAAGTTCATATCCAAATGCTTTTATTCTCTTCTTTTGCAATCAAGATACCATTGGGATCCACTTCAAAAGTGATTTAAATTTGAAAAAATTCCTTGCACAAATATCACTCAACTCAAATCTCATAAATTATTCATAATCCTTTGTTTGCTACTGAATTTTGCATATTTTATGTCTCTTCCTTGAGAATATCCTTCACTATAAGGTGCTTATCTTCATCCCAAACAACCCTTGTTGATTAAAAATGTCCATTGTATATGTCACTTATCTCATATGGATTATTGATAACTATTGAAAAGAATTTGAGTGGGAACAAGAGGAGTCAACTCCAATCTAGTAAGCTCATCTTAATCTAAACTACAAAGAATAGGAAAATTGACCTTGCAAAATAAAGTAAACAATGGTAAAATCAACCCATTGGTGGGAAGACATTTTGTTGTTGAGATGGTTGTAGGCATGTTTCCTATAAGAAGGAAAATCCTTCCAATATAACCATTAGGACTTTTTTCACTCTCTCTTCGTAGATGCTTGCCAAAGTTGTGCAACTAAAGCTCTCATTATCACAGATCGAATAACCATGTTTCTTTATTGAGAGAAGGTTATAACTCAGGTTGGATCTCCCATCGCATAAAACACTAACCACTATTATGACAATATCTTGATTGAAGGGAAAAGAGGGCATCCCATAACATCCAAGATCAATATGTGTCTTTGGTAACATTCATTTCATTTTAGGAACCTCAAAAACACATACTACTATGTCTTAAAAGCAAAAATGGACATAGTTATTTTCCCACTGTTAATACCTTAAAGGAAAGTGATTGCAATTTTAGATCTTTTCAGATCAAACCAATTTCAACAACATTACAACATATACACAAATTCATAAAGTAAAATCACATAGAAGAGGAATGAAAGAAAAAAGAGAGGAGAAACACCAAATTTACATGGGGAAAACCCTTTCGGGTAGAAAACCCCACACTCCAAAACATGGATCCATTGTATTATTCAACAACAAGAGTACAAGTTACAATACAATATCAGGCTCATGGCCTTTATAGAAGATTTACATCTTGTTTCATTTCTGGAGAAAATCATGCAACATAACCCCTGTGAATAACACTCTCATCTCAATGAATCCTCTAGCAAAACATGTATTTACAAAGTCTTCAGTGCATAAAAACAACATCTCAAAGTCGACACCCATGCATGAACATGCAACATAAAAGGTAGCACATGCAACATGCACATGCAAAAAGCACCTGTGAAAAATATGCACTTCAAAATGCAACCACATTCTAAGTTAATTAAACTCAAAATAGAAATATGCTTATGCACAACTCAATTTGCATTTAGCAACAATCTAATCTTGACTTTTCACTTAGGACATCAAATATTTGCACAATTAATCTAATTTTAATTAAATATTTTATCCCAAATAATAATGTTAGGACTCAAAGGTTGAGACACCTTAATCCCAACATTCCCCCACTTGTCGAAGACCTGCCAAGAGTCCATGGAACCAATAGGAACAAACTGCTAAGATTCAAATCAATACAAAACCATCACCACCAACCATACATGCAACCACATGAATCTTAAACCATGCTCTCATGCTCCAACAAGAAATATACACCAACATTCAAGATGTCCACCATCTCAGGCAATAGTTCCTATCATCCTCCAATCTTTCACTCATGGAAGAAAAGGAACAAGCCAAGGTGCATATGCACTAGTCCAAAAAAAAGCATTAGATCCAACTGATCACAAAGGCTACATGATACTGCCACAACTCCACTGTGCCCACGAGCTATACAAAAGAATCATCCAACTCCAAACCCATAACCAGAACACAACTCAGAAGCTAAAGAATCCTCTAGAGAACAAGATAAAACATCAACCAAAACAACAAGCAAAAGGTTGGATGCCCACATCCAACTGATAAACCCATGTGTCCGAAATAACACCCACAACAAATGCTAAACTATCCATTCAACCATACCTCAAAGGTATCCACTACATCAACAAACTCATGACAACAACATATCCAACCTATAAAATGCAATCACAAGCTCCAAGTGTCAAACAATCGATGAAGACAAACACCTCTAAGAACTCCCATTGCATGGGTAATGCCGAACTTGCAAAGATCAAGGCATATTGTTGTCTACCAATAAAAACACATAGCAAGTGAAACCATGTAGTATCAAGGACCATTCACAATGGTATGCAAATCTTGCAACAACACTACTGCAAGAAACATCTCTCACCACAAGTCTCCACAACTCTCTCAAGTTCTCCACAATCGACAGAAGAAAGAGATATAGGAACCTTCACATCATCGTCAAGTGACAACACATGACCACAAACTATTGATCACCACAACTCCACACATAATCTCACATTCAAAGTCATGTGAATCCGAACATCCAGGAAGAACAACAAGACCAAAGAGAGAAACCTCAAACCATAAACATGCATCATGTCCTTCTACATACAACTCTAAATGCCAGCTGTGCCAAGTATGTTCTCCTCCACAACCCCAAGAGAAATGTTATAACAACACCTAAAACTATTCAATCTCAAGAGATCAAACACAACATATGTATCATGTAACCACATGGATGTAAGCTTCTCAAATCAAGAAGATCAAACTAATCCATTTCCTATATCAAGGAAACAACCCACTAATATCTCCTCAACTCCTCATAAATAATATCACAATGTCAACTCATATGTACAAGGAGATAACCATGCTAAACATCTCTCAAATTGAAACCTCCAAAGCCATTTGACCGTAGCTCAAGATCCATTTCTATGAAAGATAAGCATAACACCTGAAAGGAACAATGGGCTATTCCTCTCAAGTAACAAATTGCCGAGTAGACAAAGAGTGGGGAATGAGAACACTCCTCCAAGATATCCAAGACAACATGACTTACCCAAGAGCAGTTTCCTCATCAGTCTATGTTGACCTCACGTTCAACCAAGGTGTAGGCTCCTTGGACTTCAAGCTGAGATCTCATCAAGAATACCCATCTCAACCACATGACTCCCATCATAGGAGAACACTGAGCCTCACCTATGTCTCTATGCATCCATGACTACCAACCATCGATCAACCCACACTAAGCTCCAAATGTAACAAAGCACTCTCATGAAGCTCTCAAGCACATGGCCAATGCACTTAATACAAAGATAACTCTCCAGACCACTGCCAAAGCTACAATCAACAAAATCAACAACATGAGCCTATCATGACATAATGATCTAAGCATTCCCCTTAGGATATCACATGCTCAAAGTGAACACAACATGGTCTCAAGATCAATGTATCATGCCAAAACTCTAATCTAAAATCAAGAGTATATCATGACATAATAGCACCATACTCTAAACCAACATCACTTGTCAAGCATCACCAACACCTCAAACCAAAGACCACAAGAGTCCATGACTCCAAGATGTTACACATCTTTAATCTCATGAAGATGACCCATCTACAAATAGTGTCCATGCAAATGGAAAAGAACCCTTCCACAACAACAAGATATAAGAGCCCCTCCTAATAACATTTGTAACACTAAAAAAGATCATCCATCACCAAGTGATGAATCCACAATCATTGCTAAAGCTCCCACTGAACTGTGACATTGAGCTCTCCAAGCATCATGACCAAACATCTCCCAATCTGAAAATCCTCCAAGTCCACACATCAACATGTCCATCTGACAATAATACCAAGTGGCACTAAGATCTCCAAGCCAAGGAAATACACCATCACTTTCAAAAGCTTACACAAAGTTGTATATACAATTTGTCCATGACATTGTGATACACATGCTATAGGTCCCCATAATTGACTATCCAGGTACTCAACACCATCCATTCTCTCATCCCAAAGCAACAAACCAATGCACATATGACCACAGACAAGGCCAATTGATATAATATGCATCAACATTGAATCAACCTCGTGGATATAGACAATCCACATTCGAGTTATCCCATTGCAATCAATAGGATGTACAAACCTAAAAACCCGCATAACTCGTAGATCCAATACATTTAAACATACAAACCCATCTTTGCACTAGTAATCAACAAACTAAGATTAAAAAAGAATACTCATGTATACCACATGACTCAGACACCATATTACACATAGATTCGATTCACCAAGTAGGTCCATAATCCAAGCACCATAGTCTAGGAACCCTCACATGCAGTAACATGCAAGCAACATGTGAGCCCATGCAAGTAAATGCAACACACATGCAAGTACATGCAACTCACATAATGCACATGTAAACAACTGTCACCAAAATGTTGAGTGACTGATCACATACCAACAACTCGATATAGAGAAGATCAATACACCTCCTCTCACCATGCATGAAGCATGCATGCATAACTACAACCATCTAACATCTAGAATTGTGACGCATCATCTGAAAAAAATAGTTCTTCAACAGATCCACATAACTGCAAGTTTTTCTTGACTGTCTAAAACTTGCCAAACCATTGTGTTTGAGAACACCCATGCACACCCATATCCATTTCACATCTAGAAGACTCAAAAATCTATAAAGCACCCTAATAGTTGAACCAAAAAAATAGACTATCATGAATGAGCACCACCATAGATTTTTTTGGAAAATCTATAAAACCCTCACATCCAAGGAACATGAATTTGAGCCATGCAAGTACAAAGCATCCATAAGAGGAAAAAACAATTTAGGAACTCCAGGCTTGCTTCAGGCCAACTCCGCAACCACCAACATGCACATGCATCTGAGGGAGATATGCTATTGCAAAAGCTTCCAGATCATCCAATGATCAACTCCATAGCCTGCATGCAATCAAGGTAACAAAAGAATTGTCTTCCAATACCTTGGAAAAACACCCAACATAAGCACATTACTCCATAGTTGAAAAACAACCCATTCTTCTCCATATCACTAGGGAGCTTCTCACATAGACACCCATTATGAAAGCTTTGTTGCAATACAACGACAAAGTGAAAAATCCAACCCCATGCATCAGGATTATTTCACTATCAATTAGGAGTTACAAATCACATCATTTCAATATGACCAAATCCATTTTCTCTGTCTTCACCATCCTTCAAGCTATGTGTTGTCTCCTGAAACTAAAATAAAAAAGCAAAACTGCCACTCACCAACGGATCAATCTTTAGCCGATTCCTTCAGATTTCCCCAAGCTTGCTAGGCTAAGAAATCTTCAAGGAAGGAATACCTAGAACCAGAAACACCAGGAATTCTTACATGCATCAACATGAAAGCACATGCAAGCCACATGCAAGTACATGCAACTCACAAACCTACACATGCAAGCAAAAAGAAAATCCTAGAAGAAAGCTCTGATACCAAATTGAAGGGAAAATAGGGCATCCCAGAACAACATCCAAGATCAGTAAGTGTCTTCAGTAACATTCATTTCATTTTAGGAACCTCAAAAACACATACTACTGTTTTAAAAGCGGAAACAAACATAGTTATTTTCCCACTATTAATACCTTAGAGGAAAGTGATTGCAATTTTAGATCTTATCAGATCAAACTAGTTTCAACAACATTACAAAACATACATAGATTCATAAAAAAAAATCACATAGAAGAAGAATGAAAGATAGAACAGAGAAGAAACATTGGATTTACGTGGGGAAAACCTTTTCGGGTAAAAAAACCCCACACTCCAAAATATAGAGCCATTGTATTATTCAGAAACAAGAGTACAAGTTACAATACAATATTAGGTTCATGGCCTTTATAGAAGATTTACATCTTGTTCCATCTCTGGAGAAAATCCAGTAGCATAACCCTTGTGAATAGCACTCTCATTTCACTAACTCCTCTAGCAACACCTATATTTATAGTCTTTAGTGCATAAAAATAGCATCTCAAATTCCACGCCCATGCATGAACATGCAACATAAAAGGAAACACATGCAATGACATGCAACATGCAGATGCAACAACATGCAGATGCAACAACATGCAATGACATGCAACAACATGCAGATGCAACAACATGCAATGACATGCAACATGCACATGCAAAAAGCACCTGCCAAAAATCTGTATTTCAAAAGACAACCTTCCAAGTTAACTCAACTTAGAATAGAAATATGCTTATGCACAACTCAATTTGCATTTAGCAACAATCTAATCTTGACTTTTCACTTAGGACTTATCAAATATTTTCACAATTAATCTAATTAATTAAATATTTTATCTCAAATAATAATGATAGGACTCAAAAGTTGAGACACCTTAATCCCAACAAATTATTGAAGTTATTTCAACTTGAATATGTGAGAAAGCAACTCCTTCCGATGCTATCCTTGCAAGAACTTATAATTTTCAAGTGTTCCATTAGACCTTTCTGCCATTCTAGTCAGCATAGACAACTATGTTCCTCTAATCTCTTGTCTCATGCTATCTTAACTGTCACATATTTCAACAGTAATTCTGAATCAAGGTTTACTTCAAGATGCTCTTGAATGGCATCAAGGTTTACTAAAATTCTCTATATAACCACAACATAGACCTCTGCTATGTAGGACACTAATGATAAATCCATCCTTGAGATATTCATATTGGGAGCTTTGCAATCACTTAAACCCATTTTCCAGAAGCGAATTATTTTGTATGCTAGAACTTGAACTATGTTGTTTTAGCCATAGTTATGTTCGAACATCCTTGGTCTAGATAGATGTTGATAGGATAAAATCAGTTACAACTGATGAAATGAAACTTTCTGGTCCATTTACCTCTTCAAAACATTGGAGCAGGAAGGGAATTTGAAGAATATGAACTTGCCATCTTGTTGTTTTGTGTAAGAAAATTGTTTAGCTTTACCAAGCATACGAACCGACAATCCAAGAACATCTACACCATAATAAAGAATAGCTGACATGGAGTCAATGTGCTTTTAATGCCGAATCTTCTGGTGGAACTAGCAGCAATAGCAATGGAATATTGAGGCCCTATTTGGTGATTGTTTCGTAGTGCTTAGGGAGCATTGGCAGAGGTTGTGGGATTTGGCTTTACATCTGCCAACCATATTTTCTGGAAAGTATTTCCCTGCAATCATTATATTCTATGAGATAACATCTTTTAAGGAATTTTGTCTTGTATATGCTTTGACATTTTGCATACATGTCTACCAGGGTAATGTTTGTTGAGTGTAAAAAGTTTTTTGTTTTTTTAAATTTTACTTGGGACTTCTAAATTTCTGTCAATTTAAATCAATCAACAATTAATGTAAATTTCAAATTTTAGAAACTTGAAAACAAAGATAAATCTTTAAAAAAATTGAAAATTTTAAGTTTTTTCAAATTTTAAATGTTTTGTATTTGTAACTTGTGATTGTATCAATTGGCCTCTTAATATTTGGTGATGATTTTGTGCGAACACTCATCTAATACCATTATAAATGTGAATAAAAATTAAGACTCCATAATTTCTTCAATCAAATGATTTAATTGATTGCGTGATTAAATTTTTATTGATTTTAATGAAGTTGCACTTGGAATCAACTTGCAACCATGTGTAAATTATAAAGTGTAAACTACAACTTTCAAGAGATAAACTACAAACTACATTTAAATTTGTGACTTCATTTATTTATACAAAATTAATGAGAATGAGTTAAATTATTGATGCAAACCAATTGTCGAACATTCCAAGAAGGTTATGCACTACACAATAATTCATGACCATGTGTTGAAATTATAAATTCACACCAAATGATCAATTAGATTATGTTCAAACAATATATTTTAGAATTGTCATGTTTGAACCTTGAAGACCCTCTTTAGAAAATTGTTATTAGCCTTCCAAGCCATTTTATGACTTTGTGAAATTGCAAGTTATGAGGGGAATAAAGATGCTAAAATGTACCTCGTGATGTTATACTAGTCAAACTATATGGAAAACCTATATTGCTATACTGAGATCAAATCGATTACTTAATTATTTTTGCATCAATAATTAGTTCAACAAGAATTTATGAATCAATTTGGACAAACCTACCTCAGTTTTAGGTGACCAAAAATGGCTTTAAATTACTTGCAACTATGACCAACATTTGATAATTTGGGAAAATTAAAAGGTAATTCAATAATTCAAGACAATCAATAACATTTATGATTAGGATCAATCAACGTGGACATCAATGTATTTGGTTTATTCAAGTTAAGGCAACAAAGAGATATCACATATAACTTGGAAGACCAACAAAACATTTAGGAGATTGACTTGACAATGCATGTATCTTTGATGAACATGATTTTTAAAAAAAAATTCAAGGTAAATAAAAGGATAACAATAACCTAGGAGAAACAAGTTTATAAAGCTTCATCATTCACACTTGTTGTATCCTTCAACTATAGTAAGACCTTAAACTTACACTCTAAATTAGGTAGCCCTTAAACATTGAGTATACTCTTTATTGGACACTATTTACAAGGTGTCATAGGAGCTATTAGATCCTTAGATGGCACTAGGGAGGGGCCTAGGCCAAATAACCCATTGAATCACTTTTTCTTACCTATAGATGATGCATCTATAGACTTTGTCAATTATTGCCCCAATGCCTATTCTATAGTCACTACTTCTTTGTTTTCCAATCTAGAGTTTTTTGTTTGCATGGAAAGAAGAGACATTTCAAACCACTACTATTTTATTCAATAGATAATATTGTCACAACTTCATACCTTCAAAGCTACATATAAGAGTAATTAAGGAAAGATTTTTATGAAACACTCCTTCCACTCAATCTAGATATTCATTAGAGCAAAAAATTGTGAGATATTGCATGATGTGTAGTTGCATTTGAAGATTCACAATATAGTTAGCAATCTCCTAGAAAAGATCAATATTCTTCATATCCCTACCACTTCAAACTAATGCCTGTAATTCTTTGATGCTCATCTCCACTACATTAACATTAGTACAAACATTCTTGGGATTTAGGGAGACCACTCTCAACCTATGCACATGCACAATTTTTAATCATGGTTTATAACGAGATTTGGTGGAGGATAACACTTGATTCATGACATTTTTGTGTAGGTAGAGTTTCAAGGATACAATTTATAAAATAAATAGAATTGTCTAGAATATGGTAGCAAAACTATTTGTTTCTAATTTTTTATGCATAATTTCAAACTTTAGACTCGATAAAATTGTTTATTACCATTTGTTGATGATATATTATATTTAAAAAAAAAATTAAATTCTACACAATAAATCACAACATGACTATTCATTGTGTAAAAAAATGTACATTAGTTAATAAAAATAGGAATGGATTTTAAGTTTTTTTAAAAAATAATGAAAATATGACAAATTATTGATGTGATTTGAAACATTACTAACGCAAAAAATCAAGGTAGCTTATTGATTGTTTGAAAAATAAATTAATTAAATTGAATGATTAATGTAGTACATTTGCTTGCTAATAGGAACTAATAAAGTGGGATATGAAAAGGTGGCTTGCTAATGGTTCTATACTAAGCTTAGGAGGAAAAATCTACATTTTGGACAATGATTATTATAGGTTAGACTAATAACTGACAATGTGAAGTTGGAGTTGGAATCCAATTTAGGTGTTGTCAAAAAAGTGCTCTACGTGGTTGAACAGAAAGTGTGGTATTTCAATTCCATTAAAGGACATAAAAGGATGTCCAATGCATAATTGTGTTGCAAAAAATGTATCTAACTTAAGGATAACTAAATAATATGTGGTAGTTTATTCAAATGATTTGTTTTGGTTTAGATGTATAGTTATTCATAATGTTGTAATCTATTCAATATAATTGCAGAGATACCAATGTCTATATAATCTAATTATTTTTATAAAAAATATATATAATATTTTAATACAAAAATCAAACTGTATGTTAACCAAACTTACATAGATATAGTAAAGTTAAAAGTGGGAAGATCGTTTATTTTTTTTATTTTTTTATTTTTATTTTTTATGGATGATTCATGACACGGTGTGTCATGCCCCCAAATTTACCATCTTAAAATAAACTTAAACAAACACAACTACCAATTTTTTTTAAACTTCGAACACTACTAAAGCAAAATGGAGTTTTAAAATTAATATAGATTCGATGACATCAAGTGCACGATGCCATCTCATCGTTTAGACGATCCTAGCTCACATTTTTCCTTATGTTTCAACTTTAGTTACCACCAATTTCTCCTAGGTGAACTTATGGTAAAGCAAAAGATCACTCTTTTAAATTGTTGTACTACTAACAATCTTTGATTTCTTCCTTTCTAACTACATTTATTTCTCTTATTATTGCATATTAATAACTTGACTATTAAGAGTTTAAAAATGATGAGAATAACTACATTAAAAAAAAATAACTTACACAAATTTTCATGTCGGAAGCAAATTGAAAATTAACCCTAACTTCACTTTTTACATCAATAATGGAACACTATTTAAATGATAGATTGTCATTTTAATTTTCAAGGTCTAAGATTAAATCAAAATTTACTTATTGTTCAACTTAGCAATTAGAAATTACTCACTATTTACTAGACTATAGCTATTCATCTTCAATTCATACTTTCTTAGTTCGTAATCTAAAGGTTATCAAGCAACTTGATTTGGATACATTCAAGTTCTACTTTAAAGTTCTCTAGAATTCTTATAAGGAATTTTGACAAGTTGAAAACTTCCTAGCACTTTGTTTGAAAAAGGATTTAACTACTTATGAAATCTATTTTAAAATTCTCTAGAACTTGTATGAAATAGACTCGTCCTCTTGAACAAATGTTATGTTTGTGAAGACGTTTTAATTTCAATGTAAATACTCTCATAACAATATATTAAAACTTCTCTACATATATATATATATATATATATATCAGTTTGTATTATTTACTAATACTAAGTTTACTCTTAGAGACTCTATTCTCACATCCATTAATTTCAAAAAGAGATAATTATCAACTCAACTATCTTAATGTATTCTAAAATTATTTTATATAAGTTTTTAAATGTATTTTCTTCTTATCGTAAATAAATTCCAATATAATAACCTAAGATAAGTTCTAACATATTAACCTATTGTTAAATTTCTATAAAGAAACTATAAACAAGCTCTTATTAAGATTTAATTGCCATGCATTCTATTTTAAATAATACATATAATTACAATATATATATATATATATATCAGTTAATCATAATTTTCCTCTAAATTTTCCTTATAAATCTTTAACTAAATAGAATTTACCATTTCTACTTTAGACTAAAAATTGATTGAAGATTTACTTGTTATTTTTTGTTCATCAATGCTTTATTACACAAATTTAGAAATTTATTGTTTTGTAAAAGTAAAATCAAGAGATCAATTTTTTAATTAATTAACTACTTCTAGACTAAATTTAAAATATAATTTATTTTCCCACTTACAAATTCAGTTTGCCAATTAGTTTGTTACATGTTGAATGAGAACAATGGAGAACCATCAGCTTAAATCTAAAACGAATTCTAGACAGATTCAAAGGATGTTCTTTCATTGTTTGGGAACTCAACCTTTGATTACATTTGCCAGCCACAACCAACAAATTATAATCCTGAATTGGTGTTGATTTTATTTTTTATTGATTGAGTTTTTCCAGATTAAAGTGTGCATTTAACATCATGATTGCCATCTAAAAAAACAGATTGACAACAAAATGATTGATGTTTACATCTAAAAGAAAAATCCATCAATAAGAGGGGGAAGCGAGTGAGTATAGAAGGAGGCAATGGATAGGAGGAGGTAATGGTTGCTCATCTCATTAAAATTTTGTGATTAATTTTTAGTGGTGGTGAATTGCTAGTGGTGAATTTGTCATGACGGTAAATTTTCCCATGGTGAATTGTTGGCGATGAATTTTCCATCGATGAATTGCTTGCGATGAATTTGTCGCATGCCCCATAAAAGACAACAAACTTGGTGCCCAAAAAGGCCACTGTGATGCCACACTCTTTCCCACCCTTTCTTTTTAATAAAATTTTCTTTAATCCATCTTTTAGCCTGCCATTCAACATTTATCATGTTCAAATTTGAATTTATTATTGTCAAAGTTAAATCTAATTTTTTGTATTTGGGACATTATATGCATTGTTTTTTGTAAAAACATATGTATTTGACTTCTTGCATAGACCTGATCGTTTCCAGATTATTAGTTTTTTTCATTAGATTTATTTCTAATTTATTATTCCTACAGATGTAAGTAGTAATGTTTTAAACTTTTGTATTAGAAAATGGGGAATCACTTTTAAAAAGGTCACAAATGATAAAAACAAATTTCTAACCTTTATACCTAAGGCATAGGCTATTCCCCAACATAAAATATACCTCAATTTTTCTTAAAAGACTTCCGAAATTCCATTTAAATTACAAGGCTAAAGTTTACACAAGACAACCAAAAATATAATACCAACATGGAATCCTTCTAACTTAACGTCAAGACTTATGAACCAAGAACTAGGATGAACATAATATAAACAAGACAAAAAGGTGGCTAAGTGAAACCCTCATCGCTATCGGTATTAAAATCCCTACACACTCACAAAATGTGTTAGTATGATAGGAACATGTATATACATGTACATAATAATAAAGAAAGAATACATTTCATAACAATGACATGGTCGAATGAC
>VDFB02322521.1:0-35700 GCA_007258455.2 Sequoia sempervirens
TGATTATGATTGTTTACAATGAGAGAGACCCCTTGGTTATATAGCCAAGGTGAGAACATAGAAGGGCATAAGATTATGACAAGTGTCATAATCTTATGACATGAGACAACAATGAAAAACTATCACTCCACAAAAGGTGGAGAGATAATCTATGATGTGTCCAAAAAGGTGGAAATGATGAGTAATGACATGTCAAGTCCACCAAAAGTGGAGATTCTCCAACAACCTCCTATGTGGTCCCTAAGTAAACTTAACTAAGGTGTAATCATGACCTAGGACAAGGTACAAGACATTTAATTACACCAACACATCCTTCCACAATTTATTGTTGTCATGGATTTGATCACTTAATTTCCATAAATGAAATTATGCTTTTTGGTTAATTCATGAGGGGTTATTACAGTCTCCCCTTCCCGAAAATTGTTTTCCCACAAGAAATTTTAGATCTTCATGTTGATACCAAGGTCCCAAATAAGCTTGTAGAACATCTCAACATATATCTATTGCTTCATGTTGTTGCTATTGAACTCACAAGATTTTTCAAACTCCCTCACACATGAATCCATTCCATGTCATTCAATATATCCCTTATAGAAATTCCTAGGTCCCAAGGTTTGTAGTGTCATTTACTCATAAGGTAGTTGTGTTGAACACTAGTGCAAGTGATCTCTTGAGAATCACTAATAGGAAAATTAATCCAATCTTCTGAAACATGTTCTTGGATAAATGTTGACATTATAAAATTACAAAAATCCTCACAAGCTATCTTATTTTTAACCACTATTGAATTCCAAATGATTCTAGGATTCCAAGTTAGTCTTAGTAAAGTACCATCAGGGTTCAACACTGCACTACTCTTATTTCAACAATTTGAAGCTCTTGTTCAATTTGCATCCACTTCTTATGGAATCCTAAGGAGTATTTATGGTTCAAATTCACACTAAATAGGTCGTTGCCAAACTCATTGATTTGTAAAAATAATTGGTTCAAACATAGAACCAAAAGCTTAACATATCTCCTCAAGATGTCCAAAGGAAAATTCTAAGCTTTCCAATCTATTGTAATCATCATAGAGTTATATGTAGACATGTATATCAATACCCTAAAATGTTGATGGGAATCGTTGTTCATGGTGGTGGTGAAGAAAATCTAAAGTGTACTTGAAGAATTCCTCCTTATTAGCTGCCCTAAAGCTATTAATGATTTAGGGTTCATTTGACCACTAATTGATGTTATCAATGTAGAGAAACTAGGGTAGTGGTAATCTATTGGTAGCCTCGTAGGTGACGTGTATAGATATAGTTGCAGTGTCACCTCTTCTTTCTACCCAAATTAAATATCCAATATTTATTTTTGATTAAAAGAAGGAAACATCTTCATTGGCTTGACCTGAATTGAAATTTCTTGTAATGTGATTTGAGAGTTATTAGTGATAGCATAATTAGGGTTTGTCTCACTACTTCAAGCTTGATTCCACACTTCATTGATAGGACATGCATTGGGATCCCAAGTTTTCTTATCATCTCCAATCTTATTACATGATTCCAAATTAGCTTCATTATCTAACAGGAAAATTGGATTATCATAGGTTGTCTTTTCTTTAACTTCGAACAAAGGATTATCAACAATCTGAAAGTTATCTTTATTCTCAAAATCAACTGTACCTTTTTTCTGGTCTTAACTCTTATTTTTTAATTCTTTGGCACAATTGTCATAGGTTTTATGTATGTTGTTTAGTTCATTTATCTCCTTAATCCCCCTTTTGTTCTTTTTTTCGCAAACTTTTTTAGTGTCAACAAGTTGGCTTTATGTTTCTTGTAGAGTCATTTGAACATCCTTCAATTTATCTTGTGCTCCCTTGTATAAATCTAAGGCCTCATCTGCAACCTTAGTAACTATATCTCTATCATGGATTACACATAAGAAGGTTGTTTTGATTTCTTCCAAAGTGTTCTTTATTGTTCACAAATCAGCAAGGATAACATTAACCTCTTTTTGAATACTTGGTGTGTTTTGAGTTAAGCATTCCACATCCCTGTGTATGCCATCCACTCTAGATAAAATGTGTACTTCTTTTTCAGTGGATACCAAGAGATGACTTTTCTAATCATGATCACACAAGAATTTTGAACTAATATTATGCTTCATGAAGAAACAAAATTATTTTCCAATGTGCTACCATGATTGTTGTTGTGACCAGGGGAAAACATGGTCCCAAAAACGAGCAGCAACACATAACATGTAAGGGACCACCTAAACACCTAACATAGAACCTAGAAAAAGATGGTTAGATTGGGAAAGATGCCCTAGTCATTCAAAGGAATGACTAGGAAGGGAAAAAAAATGATGAAAAATCAGGGATGAAGGATGCCCCCTCGAGAGGATATGTGGGTTCAAGAGAACATGAGTGTGCTCTCGAAATGGAGGACATGATGCAAGGGGTATAGGAGGAAGATGATGCAAATGGTATATGAGGAAGATGATGCAAATTGATGGGTAAGAAAGGATGAAAAGGCTGCAGGAGATTGGGAGGGGAGAGTGATGAAGGATGAATGGATGGGGGGGATTTTGATAGATGAGAGGATGGAGATGAAATGCAATCCAAATGCAATTTTCCATCATTAGGAGCATTGAGTTTTGCTATAGCAAAAGACATGATACACCAAGGTATAAAGGACCAAGGAAGATTAGTGTCTAATGCATGAAACAAACACATCAAACAAAAAGGCTATCCCAACACCCCAAAGTCGTGATGACCTTGGTCGGGCTAGGTATTGGGATAACCACAAGCACACAAGGATGACCCAACATAACACAAGACCTTAGGGATCTTGGTGGGTGCTATGTGGGACAACCAAGAAGATAGCAACAAAGAAAAGATCAAGATATGCCCCTATGTTGACTAGTAAAAGCACACCATGATATGATGGATGAAGGCAACCATGACAAGTGATGATAAGGAGCTCAAGTGATAAAAAAAATCCAAAAGCATCAAAAGATCGCAATAAATTTCAAACGTCCTTTTCCATAGGATCAAGGGGATGGATGGGATTGATGAGGTATGTTAGGAAGGATGCATTTTGTTGAGACCGATGATGGATACTAAACTAAAAGACCGATATGACGCTAGATATTCAGAACTGATTGGATCTAATAATACAAGTGGATCTTGTTAGAACAGAATAAGGAGGCATAGCTCGATGACATGACACAAGATAGGAGACTGAAACATCCTAGTGACCTAGGGGGCTCAAGGGTTGATCAAAGATTATCCTTGCCTACGTGAAAGCACAGAGCCCTCATAGTTCGATAAAAGGCTGACGATAAACCATGATGGAGACTTTGATGGATGACAAGATGGAAAAAGAAGAAAGACTGATGATAGATGATAAATTATCCCTAGGGGAAAATCAAATGATTGACCTTGCCTACGTGAAAGCGTAGGGGCAATGTAGTTCGAAAAAATTCGAAAGACAAATGATGGATAAAAGATGATGAGATAACCATGACAAGCAGATAAAATGATGGGACCGATATGATGGGACAAGATAGACCTGTTGGATTGGATAGGATGATGGTGATCACAAAGCTCAGGGATGGGATAATTATCCAAATCATCAAAAGATGAATTGGGAGGATGATATGATGGAGAGATAAGAGATGAAAAAGGAGCGGAGATTGAAAAGATGTGCAAAAGAAGCAAAAGTGATGATGATAAGATAGATGGCATTGGATTGTGTGGGGAGTAGCCTATAGCTAGATACTAATGACAAAGGATTATGAGATGGGATGAGGATAGAGGATGGGGGGAGGAAAAGGATTGTTTGGATGGATTGGATAGAGGGATAAGGATTTGGATGAGGAAAAGGTTACTAGATGGATAGATGAAAAGGGATGTTATGATGGAAGGATATGAAGATAAGGATGGGGAGATGGATATAAGGATTGTTTGGAGGGATAAAAGATAAGGATGGGGGGATGGATATAACGATAAGGAGATGAGGATAGGGAAATAGAAGGGATTGCTCTGATGGAATGAATGATGTCTCCAAGGACTATATCACAAAGGAAGATAGATGCCCCCACTCTAGATATGTCATGTGTGAGGAGGCATGAAGGATGCAATAGAGAAGGATAGGAAAATAAAGGAGTGAGATGAATGAAGATAAGATGCATGGATAAGGAAGGGAGATTGAGGGTAGCATGACAGGTGGATAAGGAAGGTAGACGAGTGAGAATGAGGATTAGGATAGTGTGTAGATGAGGGGAATGTATGCTAAGGGGTGTCCAAAGCATGTTTATATGTTTTCCCCTATCATTATCAAGATCACAAGGAGGATGGAAGGATTGGGATAAATGAGATATGCCAAGCAAGATGTGTAAGATATTTAGGATGGAGGGGATGAATGAAAATGACACATAGCAAGAAGATGGGTGCATAGCAGGAAGCCACCCCCAAGTGCAGATGGGGATTTATGCATGATGCCTGTTTTTCAAGTTTTTATCATGGCACTTATCCAAGGCGCTTTTTTGCCAATTTTTCACCATTGGATGGATTATTTCTCTTTACTATTTTATTTTTTTGATATTTTTATTTATTGAATTTTTTTTTTTACTTTTTTGATTTTTTGACTTTTTTGGATAGCATGCGGAAGGAGATGAATAAGGATAGGGAGGAAAATAAGTGGATTTAGAATACATGCGATAAGGAGATGAATGAAGGACTCAAGCATCAAGTTCCATACAAGGTGTTAAGAGCCCATATTTGAAGTGACTGTTGGACATTGGTACAATCTTATTAAGATAAATGGATTATGCAAGAGGATGAATTAGAGGGATTTGATGGGGGAGATATGTGGGGTAATGGATGGGATGTTGGAAAGGTTATGGATAGAATGATGGGGTGGATGTGTGATGGGGTGGTGATGAATGTGAAATGATAGGAGTATTAATGGATGGGGAATGTGGGGATAATGGAGGAGATGGGATGGTGAATTTTGGAACATAAGGACCCAAAACAGACTTAGGAGATGAAAGGGGTGTATGATTAGCTTTTGGATTAGCAACTTTGGATGTTCTTACAAATTTTTCATTTGATGACATAGCATCTTTTTTCTTTGGTGGAACTTTGCGGGATACATATTTTATTTTGATTTTGGATTTTATATTTCTTTTCTTCAACATGTCATTTAGAGGGGACATGAGGAGATTTAGGTTCATGTGGATCTTTAGATTTAGGCACTTTTGCTTTGGCATCCAAAAGTGCTTTTACTAGCAATAGGATGGGTGTGAGGAGATGGATGATGTGGAGCGATGGAGGTAGGATTATGAGGATTACGTGTAGATGGAGAATGTGTAGGTATGTTCCTTTGTTGATCTTGATTAGGGGACATGCAAGAGGGATGTTTATGATGGATGACATAGATAGGTGTTGGATAAATGAAAGGATGAGATGGAGGAGGTGATTTTGGGATATGCAGAACCAAAGCAAATGGAGTGGGTGGAGGGACATAAGAACCCAAGATGGATGGAGTAGATGAAGGATGGGAGATGGTGGGTGGAGGGATCTAAGGACCCAAAATAGATGGAGCAGATGAAGGAGGAACATGAACAGTTGTTTTGAGGCAATACGATAGAGGAGGAGGGATGGCAGCATATAATTTGGTGGAGTGATGGGAAGAGCCGACATTTCTTTTGGAAAAGGCTCATTGAGGACGTCTAGAGGTTGTACCAACATCTTTAGATTGTGAGTCTTGGGAGATAGGTCCAAGACCTTGCATGCAGATTTGTTCTTTGACTTCGATGGGCTCTAAAATAACTTGCTTACGAAGGCCTAGACCTTTTCCTTGATAGTTCATTTTCTTGAGCATGCAATCCATGATAACATTTTTGTTATTCTAAAAACATGATGCTACTCCATTATTAGGTGGAGGATGATGGGGGTATATACACTGTGTTTTTCTTCTATAAGGATGCCACCATGGAAGAATGTGAGAGTACCAAGGGGATATGCAATCAGTGTGGGGATAGTAGTTTTAGGCGATGATGTGGGACCATGAGAGGGAGATGATGGGACAGCAACATTTGGATGGGTGGTGTCAAGAGAAGAAGTAGGGGATATGATAGGATCTGGATTTGTGGTAGCAGGCTCATGCGATGGAGATGGAGATGGAGTGGTGGAATCTTGAATGACAAGGGGATCATGGAATGGAATGGATGGGGGACTGTGATCTTGAGGTGGACTAGATGGGATGGTAAGATCTTGGTCTAGATAAGGGGATATGTTGGCATGTTTTGGATTAGGCTCTTGGCATGACTCATCATGTGTAGGAGGCATGATACTAGAGTCTTGGTGGGACTCTTCAAGTGGGGAAGATGGAGGGATAGAGGATTCAAAACATTCATGGGAATGGATTTTAGTGGATTGGATTTGGCTATCGTTGATGGGTTCAATGACTCTTGGAGTAGGAGGTGGGTGTTTAATGGATTTGGTAGATGTGATGGTAGGAGATGGGGGCTCAGTGGATTTAGATGATGTGATGATTTCAATGGTTTGAGTGGTGCTAGGGGTGGTATCATCAATGATAGGTGTTGGGTGGAGAAGGGTCTCATCACTAATGACTATGGATGATGGGTTGGGATGGCATGATTCCACAACTTCAAGGTGTGGAGTGGGAGATGTGTTATTTTCTATAAGTCCTTGGACAACTTCTAGAGTGAGAAACTTGAATACTCTAGGCTAAGATGGTGTGGTAGGAGTGGATGAGGGATTATAGATTGGTGGGGGATTAGGACTAGGGATTGGTGGACTAGGATTAGGTGGGGGAATGGGATTGGATGTGGGACTAGGAATAGATGGGGGATTAAGATTATATGAAGGGTTAAGATAGGGATATTGGATGTTAGATTAGGATAGGTTGGTGTGGATGTTGGATTAGGATAGGAAGGTGTGAATGTAGGATTAGGGTGAGTAGATTGGTGTGGAATATTAGGGTAATGGGTATATATAGATGAAGGATTGAGATAGGAGGATGTGGACAGGAGATTAGGATTGGGGTATTGTGATAGTAGACTAGGATAAGAGGATGATGTAGATGAAGGATATGATGGATATCCCTTGTCAAAGGTAGCATAAGGAGCATGATTAGGCATGGATGAAGACATAACGGGATAACTCGAAGGGGTGATTGTATTTTGGAAAGCAGGTGGAGAAAACTTACTAGCAATGATAGTGTCAAGGGGATCTATGTCATATTCTTCTTGATCGACAAGACTTCCATTATCGTTGTCAACGTAATTAGGGTTTACCTTGACTACTATTGATGGAGGATAAGGATTCATGATGATGAAAGGATAAAGAGGATGGATCAAAGATTTTGGATGGGAATGAACTAAAGCTCAAATCAGGATTTAGGTCAAGCTCATATTAGGATTGGATTCAAGCTCAGATTAGGATGATTGGATGATGCAATGGGATTGATTTTGATGATCGGATTTGATTACCACATGATGACCTTGACACCAAATCTTCTTTGAGATGGAAGTAGATTGATTGGGTTGAAGGTGATTGGATAAGGATGTGATTGGATTGGATTGGATAAGATTGATAGATGATTGATAAGATCGAATGATGGATTGGATAAGATGGAAAAAGGGATTGGAAAACCCCATTCAGAGATTACCCTAGGTGACTTAGGATATTGATTGATCGTATTAAAGGATAAATGGATGATTATGACATCAAATCCACTTTGAGATTGAAAATGGATTGATTGGGCCAACAAAATTGATTGACTTAGGACGGATGCCAATTCTAAGTAGATGTTGATGATGATGATCAGATCAGACACTTTGGTCAATTTGGATAATAACTCGAGATGAAGTTCAAGGGATTTGGATGGGGAAAGTGATGATTTGATTGGAGGAACAGATGATAGAAATGGATGAACAAATACTCAAAACGAGTAAACAATTGATCGGAATGGATGAATGAATACTTAGAATGAGCGAAGGTGGTTCGGAATAGATGAAAGATTGCTCAGAACAAGTAAATAGATGATCAAGAAGCATGAACGACTACTCAAAATGAGTAAGCGACTACTCACAACGGATGAATGATTCTCAGAACGAGAAGATAGAGGTTAGGAATAGATGAAAGATTACTCGAAACAAGTAAACGAATGATCAGAATGATAAAATGAGAATTCAAAATGATGAAAGGAGGTTTGAAATGGATGAACGTTTACTTGGAACGAATAAACGAATGACCAAGATGACAGAACGAGAGTTCAAAATGATGAAAGGAGGTTTGAAATGGATGAATGTTTACACAGAACAAGTAAAAAAAGATCGAAATGATAGAACAAGAGTTCAAAATGATAGATGAAGGTTTGGAATAAATGAAAATTTACTCGGAATGGGTAAATGGATGCTCAATGGTGGAGGTTGATTTTCAGAATGAGGAAATGAATGTTCATAATAGGTGAATGATCACTCGAAATAGGAAATAGTAACTCAAAATGAAGGAATGACTTATGAAATGACTAGAAAAAGGACCAGAAAAGTTGTCTAAAGGTCATGTCTGCCTATCTAGAGGTCAGGTCCACCTGTTCGGAGGTCGGGTCCACCTATTCAGAAGTCTGGTCCGCCTGTCCGGAGGTCCGGTATGCTTTTCTAGAGGTTAGGTCCGCTTGTCTAGAGGTCGAGTCTGCCTGTTTAGAGGTCCAATCCACCTATCCAGAGGTCAGGTCCACCTGTCTAGAGGTCCAATCCACCTATCTAGAGGTTGGGTCTGCCTGTCCAGAGGTCAGGTCCACCTGTCTAACAAAAGTTGGTTAAAATTGGCTAAAACGGGCTAAAAAGGGGCTAGTTCAAAGGTCAAGTCTACCCCCAGAAAAGGTCAGGTCCACCCCTCAAGGACAAGTCCACCCATAGATAGGTCTCAAATTGATTTTTGAAAAGAAGACTGAGGCAAAGGACCGAAAATGCAGCAAGCATCAATCAAAAGGATACGGCTGAGTCAACTGAATAGAAAATTACTAGTTTCTCACAAAGAAGACATTTAAGACAGCACAATCCTAAAACTAGTAGAAGGGGCATGGTTGAAAAAGTCTTCTATTCTAGAATGAACATGGTTTCTAAGGAGTCCTCGATATACACCCGGTATGTGGGGCCCAAACTGTGAACACCAACCCATTACAAGCGTGAGTCGGGAACCTTAGCGAGATAATAGAGGCTCAGACCAATTCTTCACGTCATCTCGACGTTTTTCCAATTACAACATGGTTGAATTGAGGTACAAATTTTTCTCTCCCTCCTTTATATGCCCCATCAGTACGTGTGATTGGGATCATCCCTTAGGGTGATGAAATCCCCAAGTAGGTCCCCTAATTAAAAGAAAAAAAGGGAGACACAAATACTGGTAAGCTATGATTTCTTGACACCCAGGATCGCCAGATGGAGCAAGGGATTGGATATGTCAAATAGTTTACCATCAAGCATGACATACAAGATTAATTGACACCCTTAGTCAAACTATGTGCCTAAGTTATGAAAAATAAGTAGTAGTTGATAAATAACTAACCCTGCAAGGAAACTTATTAGTGATTCTTGTCCTTTTTTCTTTCCAAAAATTGATCAAATGCTTGCATTGACTCAAATAGGACACGTTAGGTGGTCAGAAACACTTAAAATGGCCAAAAAAAGTGTTGAAAATTGAAATTTCACCTTCTGAAAAAAGTTGTCCAGGTCAGGTTTGCCTATCTGAAGGTCAGGTCCGTCTATCCAAAGGTCATATTTTCCTTTCCAAAGGTTAGGTCCACCTGTTTGAAGGTTAGGTCCACCTTTCCAGAGGTCAAGTCTTCCCCTCTGTGAAAAATCTAGAAAATATCAGTTTCTGGAGTTAGTGAAGGGTAGGTCTACCCCTAGACAAGGTCGGGTTCGCCCCTAGATGTTAGGTCTACTTGTCTATGAGGTTAGGTCTGCCCCTAGATGGTTGGGTCTACCCCTCTGCTAGGTCGGGTCCACCCCTCTGCAACCTGCACCTACAAAAAGTTAAAAAAAATAGAGAACGTGAAAGATACAGACCCATCTATGGGTCCCACCGGGCATACCAGAAATGTGATCTAGGGAAAATGTGGTCCCAAAAATGAGTAGCAACACAAAACATGTAAGGGACTGCTTAAAAACCTAACAGCTCAAGATTGGGAAAATGATTAGCTTAACAAAACAAAATGAAACATTTTACCTCGTTGAGTTGTTCTTTTGGTTGGCCCTTCGATTGTTGACGTGATATATGCTCCTTTTGATGGCACAAAAGATGCAAGTGTGGGATACAAGATGGGTAAGAAATGGATGGGAATGGATGCAAGTGAAAATATTAGGCTAAGTATGGCTCAAATGAAAAATTTGCAAGAGTTTGGTTAGCACAATGATTTCCTCCAAAAGTTAGAGAAAAGATGGGGTATTTATAGAGAATTTTGAATTCTCTAGAGAAATGGATGGTTGAGATTAAACCAGCAAGGTCAACATGTAGGGCCATGGTGAGTTGATAAATCACAAGCCCTCACATCTTGACATGTGGCATGTGAAGTGCCTTGAAAAAGATGATGTGGACATGACATGGAGGTACTACATAATACCTTGGGATTTGGACAAGATCTCCTCATAAAGGAGGTCCTTGTCCACATGTGGGTGAGAAGACATGTGAGGAATTAAAAATTCCTCAAATATCCACATGGGAATGGGAGAAAGAATTTAAAATTCTTTGAAATGCATTGGGGGATTCAATGTGAATTAAAAATTCACAATGGGAAAGGGGTGCCTTCTCCAAAAGGAGAAAGCATTTAATAGGGTTGACTTAGGACACATTCCATAAATGAAATGGAGATTAGGTTGACCTAATTAAGTGATTAAGGTTGTGCAAGTACCTGATTAGACAAATTAATGACATATTAGAGGCAAGTGGGAGATTATGGAGGATGTGACCCTAATGATGATTAGGGGTGTGCACACCCTAACCATAAATTAATTGTGATTAGAAGAGGGTTAGATGGTTAAGAGAGATTAGAGACCAACTTGCAAAAGTTGGAGGATATGACACATCCTAATCAAGGATTAGGAATTTCCACATCCCTAATGATAAGATTAGGAGAATAATTAGGATTAAGAAAGGGATGTGACATGTGAGAAATTAAATAAATTTTATATTTATTTAATTCATTTGATGAAAAGGAGGATTAAAGAGATAAGGTATTTATTTATTAATTAAATGCCTTAGGGATTTGGCAGAATTAAGGATATTAATTATATAATAGTGATATTACTTAATTAATGCAAATAAGGGGATGCTTAAATGAAAAGGGATAAATTTGGATAAATTAAGTGTCCAAATTTAGGTGTCTATAGTTGCAAATCTCTTGTACCACTGCAATAGAAAACTGAGAATCTAAATTATTGATAGCAATCAAGGGAGATCTTGCAACCACACAACACAATTCCAAACAAAACCACAACTTATCAAGTCCCCAAGTTCTCAAATTCTCACTATCTCATCAAAACCACTCAATTCCTTGTAGCATTGCAACTTCACTAAATTGGGTACAACTTCTTGGATTAGTCCTTTCAGATCTTGACTAGTAGGTTTTCAAACACCCATTTGGGAGTACAACATATCAGCAAACCATAATAGGTTTCTTTTAAACAATTTCTTCAAAGCAAGTTTCTAATGCCAACTAGACCTCAAATTAGGCCTATTTTCCAAAGGACCTTGACTTAAATATTTTCCAAAACCTCCAAACTCATGTGGGAAGCAATCTACAGGTATCATAACCTAAGAATTCTATACTTTCCTTCATACACTCACCCTCCAAGGTGCCTAATCCCAAAACCCTCCTTTCTAGCCCAAAACCTAGGGTTTTAATGAAAAACACACTTCCAGACCTTAACTCAACTTTCCACAACCTCTAACAGGTTCATAAACCTCTACAAATACTTATTCAATCAATAAATAATGCTGCCCCAAATAATTTCACTCTTTACCATACCAAAACCACCCAATTTCACATGGAAAACTCAATTTTCCATTATAAGGCTTCATGCCCAACACACTTTTAGGCCTCCCCTGCACTCTCACAACATTCTCTCACCTATTTCCTAATTTTTTAGACCCATTCCACAAGTTACAATAGTCATAGTGAGCGGAATGGGTCAATTTTCCATTTTGAAGATTTACAAACCTTTAACCCTGCAACTTCAGACCCAGTTTAGAAATTCAACTATAAAATGCACCAAACTTAAAGGAAAATATTCAAGGTAAATTCAAATAAAATTTGATACAAACAACTATGCAATGAAATTCAATTTGTATCAATAAGATCTTATACGGGTTGTACAATGACCCAGCAATCTCAGGAAATATAGAAAAATGTATGAAAATTGAGTTGTTTTATTGTGCCAAAGTTCTAAAATGTCTCAACAACCTTTACATCGAGTTTCTTCACACTTTTATACCTTTTCCCTCCAAATATAACTCCTACAACCACCTAAACTAACCTTTGAAAGGACTTGACTATTTGTATTCCATAAAATGCAATTTTGGAACTTTTATGCTTTGACAACATTTTACAACAATTTGCAATTTTGCAATATCAACACAAATGACCCACTAATCACCTAATAAGACTCAAACTTGACTCAAAAAAATATAAAATGGTTTCCAAGACCTTATTTAGACAAATGACACCAAAACCTAAAGCCTACTCCTTATCAACCTTGTTTGACTATTTTTGTTCAAAGGTGCTCTTGCACCAATTATCAATGTCACTAGAACTCTGCTCTAGATCAAGTTCAAGCATAGGAGAATCTGATTTATGTTCAATAAAATTTATTCCTTCAATTTTATCCTCAATGCATGAATTTTGAGATGAAGTAAGAGCAGCATTAGAGTCACAAAGAACATTTTTCTCCACAAAATCATTTTGAAAGTCAAACCAAAAACCTCCTATATCATTGAAGTGAAAGAAGCTACCATTATAGCATATGTAAGACCATTATTGCTTTTAGTTGCTCCCCATGTATTGACTCCTCATTAGTGGTTTCCTCAAGGCCCTCGTGAAATCACACACGAAGATTTATCTTCCTCCTTATGAACAATTTCTACATCTTGTAGTTTCTTGTCTTTGTCTTATTTATGTATGACTAAAGGAACTTCCTTCCATTCATTTTCTGAATTGATCCTCTCTTGCTCTTCTTTTTCCAAGTTAGGTTTTAATTTTTCTTCACATTGTGTGAACACGTCAAGGAAAAATGTATATGCAAATGAAGAGGGAACCCATTCTTGTTTCCAAACATTCCATAGTATAGATATGGAGGGTTGGAAGAAGACATCAGTCTCCTGGATAGTTAGAATCATAATATCTTTCATGGATGAAAAAATATATTTATTATGTGTGTTCTTGATCATGGTAAAGAAATAATGGAACATGTTGTGGACTTGATCTTGGAACCCAAAATCCACAAGAAGGATACTTTTCCTGATTTCCACAAATTCTTTTAATATGGTCACCCTTCTTGAATAATGCGTACTATATATTGAAAGAATGAAGAAGGTTGTCATTAATGCATTTTCATTGATTTCAACACTACATGGTGGATGTAAAACAATTATGAGGGGTGATAGCACAAGAGTTATTTTCCAAGAATGTTTGATCCTCATATCAAAATAGTTAAGTACTTTTGCAAAGTGTCTACACCAGCAAACTCAGCACACAATACCCTCAAGTAATTTGGTTCACATTTGTTCACTCATATATATTTAATTCTATTAATCCAATATGTTGATTCATGGAAATTAGTAGCATATTAATTTATAATTTTAGTTGATTTGGATAAGTGGTTCGAAAGTTGTAAGTAACAGAAGATCAATATATATGGTTTACACAATTTTTTGTGTATTGGCTATAACCTAATGGGTCTGCACTCCTCCATGGATTGGAGTTAGAATTTTAAATTTTGGGAGAATGTTAACACATGTAAAATAAGTGTATTTTCCATTTGACATGATATTTTAAGGTCTACATATCCTATGGTGATGATCAGTTGGAGTATTTTTGCTTTTAGGTCCTATGCTTGGCTGACCTGATGTATGTAAAGTGTTGTGAAGATTAAATAGGTGAAGTGAATGGAAGAGGGAGTTATTATAGGGCCACGCTGACCTATATTGTATGCTTTTGGGTGCAAAGACATTTTTTATTTGAATTAGGTGTCGACAAGGCACGTTTTGTATGGTTTGGGGCTACATCGAATTAGGCTAACCTAATTGATGTTTGTGGTGGAGTTTGTTACATATACAAGGTTGATTTAAGTTTGTGATGATAGAACATGAATTCATACATGGTCTAAATGTAAGCAGTGATGCGAAATTGTGCAAAGTTGAGTGAAAAAGTTGTAAGTGTTGAGAAAAGGCGTGTGATTATAGAGCAGAGCATAGATTTGCAATCTGAGTTGAATAAAGGTATTATCAGTGTATTGTTATTCAAAGGAACTAAATCTAACATATGTTAGATGCACTCCTATCAATTCAAATCTTGGTTTTGAAGCCACCTCTTTCTATCTTTCTTTTCTCTGTGAACAATTAGTTCACTTGGATAGCGAGTCCACCTAGCAATGAGCCTTTTTTTAATATCTGATAACTAGTTATAACATATTGTGACTTAATCCACACTATGGCTTTTCCCTTTTCGGGTTTTCCATGTAAAAATCATAGTGTTCATGTGTTTTGTGTGTGTTATGGGTTGTTTATGCTTTCATTCCTTATGTATGTTAAGTATGCTTTGGTAATTGGATGGTTAATAATTGGATGGTTTAATAGAATACTAATTCACCCCCCCTCTTAGTATTCTGAGTGGTAAATAATTGGTATCAGAGCTTGGTTCCTTGGTAGAAGCTTGACCATTTTGGGAAGATCATGGAAATTGAACACATGGTTAACAAAAAATTCCCCATTTCTCTGGAAGTGATTCCTACTATTGCATACACAAAAGAAGATTGCATTCTTGAAAATGATGGAGAACTCAAAGTTTCTCTTGAAGACCTTGACAAAATTGAAGTTGAAAATAGATATTTGAAGAAAAATATTAAAGAAGCAAATGACAACGTCAAAAAGTTAAGAGAGAAAATCAAGAAATTTAGAGAAAGACATAAGGAGGTCACTGTGTTGGTGTAATTAATTAATTAATTATTACACTAGAATAAGTTAACTTAGGTCTTGCATTTAATCATTTAGTCCTAGGTTGCAATCATTTAATAAATGGGATAATATTCCCTTCCTAGTTTGTGGGATAAGATTCCTTCTAGAACTTATCTCATCATTTAATGATCATATAGATAGGGTTCACAAGTTGTCACATGTTAGATTATAACACTTGGCAACATCTCATGCATATTAGGGTTTTCCTCTTGCCTATTTAATCAGGCATCTTGTTCATTTGTATCATATCATATCAATCATCATATCAATATAGAATCTTTAATCAACATTCCTTAGTTGCAACACTTCTCTTTTTTGGTTGATTATCTTTCATGGCTAAAGTCCTTTATTGAAGCTTCAAGGGTTGTGCATCCATTCATCTCAACATGGTATCAAAGCTAGTCCATTGAAACATCAACCCTTGATCCAGGAAGTTTGGAGTGCAAGATTCAGGCAGGCTTAGAGTTTTATGTTGTAGGCTAGTTGGCTCTACTTGGGAGCCAAGCTGATTTCTGGTGCAGATCAGGTTTTCTCTGACCTCTCCATTGTGACCAGAAGGCCTCAAAACCCATAGATCGCCTGTTCATTTGCCAAAATCAGAGTAGATTCAACTGGGAGCCTATGAGGTATTATCTAGGGTTTGCAATTTTTTGTACTATCCGTATAGTTTTGCAGAAAAAAATCTTCCCTCTGTCCTCCATCAAGGCAAAATTCTTTTAGAAAAATCAAAAAAAAAATTGGCTATTTTTCCGGGCATTTTTTATATAGTTCTTGGCAAAAATTAAATCTATAGTGTTCGACCTGCAAATATATTATGCAGTCGGCAGAAAAATTAATCATCAGACTATAGTTTTTTAATTCACCCATCGACATTTTTATCGGCATTTAGTTTTAATATTTGAATTGCAAATAAATTGCATTATTCAAAAATTAAGCAAGTCGACCGACTGCAGCCACCGACCGACTCTGCATCATCCGGCCGCTATCACATCTTGTCGGCCTTGTCACATCCGGTCCACTATCATCCGCTGTTGTCACCGATCGCTGACTGCCATTTACCATCGAGCCCACCAACCACTGTTTGGCATAGAATTCTCCAGCTACCGACCGTCTGCAGAGCTCCCGCCAATAGCCTAGGCCCCACCCCAGTCCTATCCGTGACTGAGGGCCCCTCCATCCCAAGCGGTGCCACCATCCTTCCCGGTCGCGCCACGAGTTGCTCCTCCCATTTGCCACCCCACCACTGCTTATCCAGCAGTGGGGTTTTTTTTTAATTTTTGACAGCCCCTTGGTCATATCAGCGACTAGGGGCCGATTATTTTTTGCCTTAAGGTGCTTAATTCTTGCGCCTATTTAGCCAGTGATAATTCAAATTGCAGTTTTTTTCCAAGGGCCATATCTTTGTGCCACGATATCGAACATTTGCAAATGAGATATTGACGGAAAGAGAATTCAGTGCACTATCCAGTGGTGCCATCTATTTTTAGAATTTTTTTGCTATAAATTTATAAAGTAAACTGAATTCAACCCTCCATTTTGGACTCAAAAGCGCATATCTTTGCATCAGATTGTAAAATTTTGAAGATTCCAACGGCATTCAAGAGATATTTCAGTGTGTTGTTTATCAATCCAGTCACCTTCTTTGGTTTCAACTCCAGGTATCTTTTTTTTGGTTTTTTGATTCCTGAGACATCCTAAAGATTGAAGAAGAATTTCTTAATCTTGGAGGCATATTCTCAGTTGCATATCTATTTGGAAGTCTTTATTTTCTGTTGAAGGTCAGTGTCTTTTATTTTTGTGGAGAAATTTCGTTATGGGGCTTGCATATTATTCTCCTTTAGTTATGTTGCACAAGGGAAACTGTCAGCAATAGCGAGATAGGATCTACCACCATCTTCATTGTAACGCCCCACTAAGGGACCAAGTGGATTAATACAAAAGACCACTCACGTACAAGCCATACCTCTTTTTTATTATTTTTTTTTTTTTTTAAGAAACTAAAGTAACACTAATTAATGCAACTCAACCAATTAATATGAATGACATCATTACGTTAACATGCTATTATAATCACATTATAACCTAAAAGTAATATTGAACATAACCCATTTGTATACCTATCCACCATGGTCCCATAACGTCGCTACTAAGATACACCTACACTAATTAAGCCTAAAAAAATATATTTGATACACTATGACCATATTTTTTTTATTTTATTCAAGGGGTAAACGCTTTTGACCGGAGCTATGAACCGGATACAACCATTCAACAATACCACCCCAACGGGGTTTGAACCTTGGTGGTAAGAACAACAATGTCACCTATAAACCATCACACCATGCCAATACCGGCGGTGACTATGACCATATTTTATTAACACTTGAATGTAAATTAATCTCATACATCAAATTATATATGATAACATATCTAAATTATTTTCAAATCTCATCTAACACTATGCCAATATAAATATATTCTTAATCAATGTTATAAGATAAGTACATAAATATATATCATATCTACTACTTAATTAAACTCATATGCATTATAAATACAATATTTCTATATTAAACCTCTCTATTACATACTAAGCAATAGTAAAAATGTGTATAATCAAGATTGTATCAATTCACTTAATTTTCCTATACAAGAATGCTACCATGAACACGATTCATTAATCTAAGAGGTACATATGTATAAGATACACTAAACATAAATTTTTTTTATGAAAATATCACCTGCACATAAATTCAACTATAGAATGAAACGAAAGGAAAGACTCTCTATGTTGCGCATGAATTGCACCACCTAAATCCCAATGGATGGTTCAGAAATACCACCCTACCACATGGAACCCTGAGGCCCACTCCCTCTATGCTAGGAGACAACACTAGGCCCCACAAACAAGTAAACGACAGAACAGAAACAACAAGTGGTTGACACTAAACATCTAAAAAAGACTACCAAAATAAGAATCAACTGAAAACTATAATAACTTCACAAATGCTTCTAAGTACTTCTATAGACCCGATCACATAACACAAATAGATAAAAAACTAAAAAGCTTATCATTAAACCACAACACTACAATAAAGTATATTACATCAATCTCATAATCTTATAACATAATAACACACTTTAGTTTAGTAATTCACAATCAAGACCAATAATACACATCTCTGATATAATTGATTTTTACATATATAGAAGTCTCAACATAAGATCTCACAAACATGAAGAAATTAATATGTAAATAGTAAACACATTTAAATAGAAATGATACAACAAAATACAGATCAAATAATATAATTATACCTCTAATACAACTTTTAAAATTGAACTAATTTTCACTTGACAACTGTCAAATTTGTCAACAATAAAACAGCCCTAAAACAGTCATATCAACTCAAAATCAAAATCTATAAAATACCCATTGCGGATTTAGTCGTTGACTACTCAGAAACGTGAACAAAATTGACAAAAAGTGAATCATAAATTTATAAAATACAAAACAATAGACAGCTCTCATAAAACCCTCTTTTCGATAATATTCGATTACAGTCAAATGACAAAATGGATAACTCAATAATCAGATTTTATCCAAAATAAAATATTAAAAAAAAAAAAAATCTTAAAATTAATTTAAGCCCTTTCAAACCCCTATAAATCTAAAATCTCAATCTTCCATTGACTGTTTACAGGGAGAAATAAAGATATTTTGCAGTCATAGAAGAATACCTTGATAACAGTCTCGTGTTTCAACCATATCTCACAAACTACGATCTGGGTTTCTAAAATTTTTGGACATAATTTAAATGACAATGAGATGAAAAAACCCTTTTAAAATCTCACCAACTCAGTTTGTAAATTTAGATTTATGAGCAATGAAATTAGACCCTTTTACTGGTAAAGAACAAGAACAACAAACATGTATTGATTTTTATTGTAGAATAAATATATGTTTCATTCACACACAGAAATAAAACTATCCAATATTTATTTTCAAAAATCAAAAGAAATCAATCAATCAAATCATTTATGCATACAAAAAAAAAATTTAACACAAAATCTGAAAATCCAACCTAGATCCAACGCTTGGAAATGACAGAAATTTGATGTTGAGCTCCAAAGTTTTTCAACTTTCAAAACCCTCAAATTGCAACAAATTTCTCATTACTCCTTCCTCTTTGCAAGCATAGAAAAATCTCTCCCGAAAAAGAATCCAAATCCAACATGCACTGCAAAAAAAGAATAACCCAATAGAACGGAAACCCTTAATCTCCTCCAAAATTAAAAAAACACTTCTCGAATCCCAAAAGACAACCTCCCAGCCACCCTTTCAACTTCCATTTTCGTCACTTTTCATAATGGAGTAATTAGGGTGGGTTTAGGACTCTAAAAAAATAAATTTGTAAAATAAAAATACCTCTCATCCATACAGCTATCACATAAGAAACATTTTAAATCATTAAAACCACATAAAGACTCCATAAACCATAAATTAAGTGACCATTTTAATAAAATGAATCAAGAAACTAATAATACAAAAATTACATCCAAACAAAAGTAAAACAAATATTACTCAATAAACAATATCCAAATATCAAATAATGATAATAATAAACAATAATTAAATAATTATTCCTCAACATAATAACATAATAAAACATAACATAAATAATGTCACTTATGGATAATATTATCACACCTCAAACACATTAATAAAAATCATAACAATAAATATGATAGATTTAATATCTAACTTCACTCAAATAATTCACAAACTAAGGTAAAATATAAATCATAAAAGAGCAATATACATCAAAAAAACAAATAACACTAATCACAATCATAACAACACAACTAACCACAGGGTTTAACACCAACAAGTTGGGATCCAAAACTAAGGTTAGACAACAAAATCAAACAATCACATAAGAAATATACATCTAACACATACATACACAATCACATCACCGGGAAAAACACATCACAAGGCTATACAAGGGTCCATCTGGACACTGGAAAGCAGCATACTAATCCATGATACATAATTCATGAGCCAAGAACCAATATCCATCTCACATAATTCATACCTCACACTCAGTAGCTTGATGGTGTTAGGCCACACTCACATGGTGAGACCATCCATACAAGACTACAATGACCTACTTCTTATTGTATAAGGTGGTTAGCCTCCAAGAGATAGTCATCACACATAGGTGGGTAGTGGGTCCTAGTTGTGTAACAGCCTCACATACCCCCATCCTCATGGTTCCCTGCGTCTACTTCCTCGTATACACTCACCAAGTTTTCCTCATACATCCTTGGAGAGGAATCACAATACGACAAATGGCCGACATTGAAAACAATAAGGATAAATTAGTTTAGCCACCAAAGTTATAAATAAAAGAAAACAAAAATTCAATTTCAAAAATAAAGAAATAAATGTGCACAATTTCAACACTAAATCAAATGTAACCATAAGGGCTATGAGAAAATAAGATCACAAGGTGTCGGCCTTCACAATCACTAGAAAATCATCAATAATTATAAAGAAAGTTCACAATTTTAGAAATTGCACTATACAACACTGTGTGACTAGATACTAGCTACCAAACGAGGAAGGAGGGAACAACGTCTGGCTATACAATAGCCCCCATGTGGTGTGGAGTGAGCACGCCATCCACATGTCCCAGAGTGTGCTCCTCGGCTACACCCTTCTTCGCGTCGTCACGCGACATGGACTAGCCAAATGGCCCTCGCACTCCTTGGCTATCCGCATGGGATGTGCACCTCGGCCCCCATCCCGCATCGCATCTCAGTGCGGCATGGTCATACACCAGCCGGAGAAGGCACGCACTGGTCGTATGTCGCATGGCAATGTGTCCGTGGCTCCACGGAAATAGGCACGTGCTAGACACACCCCGCATAGCAATACCTCATGGAGAAGGCACACACAGGTACTCGTCGTAGCCAAAGGTATACATGGCTAGGACATACCCATATGCTAACCGACCTAAACAATGTTGAAAGCAAACATGAGTATTCCCTCTACAAATATGTGAGGCCCCATTACGCTCATCACACAAGTAGGCTATCATAAAACAATCTCATAGTGCACCTTCACGTGTCTATGCACATGGCATCGTGTCCTCAATCCCAGCTCGCTACCATCAGCAACACGGCATCATCACCAACACTGTGTCAGAACATCAGTGGGGTGTGGCATCGTATCCATTGCATCATGTCGGAACACGTGCAGATACGGTATACATATATGAGTATATCAATATGGGGCTACTCGAGCTTCACCTCTCATACAAACGAGGTTGACTCGCTAATGTCAGCTCAATGTCCCTATGGATGGCCAGACAAATACTAACAAACCAATATTGCTATACTCAAAACTGTGGGGATTAGGCTCACACATATGGATCAAGTACCTTGATCCATCATAAGGGGAAGTAGTGAGTATGTTGTCTCGGGATCGGTTGAGCTAAGACTGCTCTGTGTCGCATTATGCGTACGCTGCACACTCCGCCCAAGGAACTTTATGGCTGCTACTACCCCTTCATGGATTGAGGGACTGGAGAACCAAAAGAAAAGAATCTGTGAAACTATTTTTTGGCTACTCATATATAAATTTCAACCACACGTGGGTTGGCCTTCAATCAGGTAACAAACATACAAGAACACATAAAGGTATGGTTAATCCCACACCAACAAATACACAATTTTCTCCATGAATGGGTACACAGTATCACCATCCCATGGATCTTTGGTTAATGTTGTTGCCCATTCCTTGTTATAGTAACTTTTCTTATGCATGTGCTGATGAATGTTTGATGTGTGACTAAAAAGTCGTAGGGACCCTTGTGTTAGATACTTTGTTTTAATCTATATATTTAGTTGAGACGTTAGATAGAGGATTATACACCTTGTGTATTCTCTTGTTGGGTGTGATTCCTTATATGTTTGTAACTTCTTCTTTTTTTTTTGTGTGACCTTGTTTCATTTCTATGACTTTTAGTTCCTTAAAAGTGTAAATTTAATCTTGGGATGTATTGGTGAGTTTAGATTAATTAGTTAAGAGGTTGGCATGTAAATTATCTTTGACTAAATGTGCATTAAGAAAAGATATTATTTTGTGCAATTGGGATACTTAAATCAATTTATGTAAGTGGAAATGTATGTTATGTGGTTAAAAGGGAAGTCTTGACCTGAATATGTCATCTATTTGTGTGTTTTTCTATGTTTTGTAGGAGTGTTTACACCCATATATTGTTTAGTGTGTTTTCATAATGTTAAGAATATATTGCATGTAAAATGGTTCTTAGAATAGATTAAGGAAAATATGTAGGTAGTTTATAAATGAATTATTGTCGATATTTTGTGATCGTTATAATACATGTTGAGTGATGTAATGGAATCTTAACTTTGTTTTTAGCTATGTTTATAAATAGAAAACTTGTCTATGAGTGGTACTTAAATTTTGGGTAGAAGGTGTGACTTATTTTTCTTTTGTATAGATGCTTTGTTTGGAAATGTTGCATTTGCAAATTGCTTGCATTGAATTAAATTATCTTGTTTCTTCTTTATCCTAGCCCACATACAGTTAATAAAAAAATTAAAAATAAAAATTAAAAAAAAGTAAATAGTATTAAACAACATTATAATAGAAAATCATTTAGGTCTTAAACTTGTATGCTTAAACCTTGACTATGAATCAAAGAAATTATGTTTGAATTTACTTGAGTGGTGGACTATATATTCTCTTGAAATTGTACTCCTTATTTATGGTTAATGCATAAAAGATAAATTATGAATGAGACTGAGTGTAGTTGCTAGGTATTTAATCTATGTATTTGGAAATAAATTTATGTGAATAAGTTTGCATTATATGATATGATATGTTTTTTATTGGAAATAACTACTTTTGTGGAATAAATAAGATGCTAGTGCATAGAACTAAGTTTGTATTTTGAGAAATTATGAGGACTGTATTGGTATTTCAACATCTTGTTTATTATGTATAGCTGAAATCTATGATATAATGTCCTTTCTTACTTCTGTATAAATAGAAAAGATTTATCCATTGAATGTTTTGTATGTTGAATTGTGATGTGGGGGTAACATGTGAAACAATTGGGCTTAGGTATCAGATATGGATGTTTGAGTAGGCATAATCACTATGCAAAGGTTTAGTGTTACTTGTATTGGCCTGAGATAAAGTTTGAGAGAATGTGGGATTGTGTTTTGTAAAACAAATATGTGATGTCCTTTTGTTCTGTGAAAATTTGAATAACTTGTGTATAACTAGTTGAACTCTGGATACACAAATAATGGTGTGGAAGTATTAATGATTCTTGGATGCATTTAAAAATTCATGCTACTTATGTAAAATTCTTAGCGTGAAGGAAAAATCAGTTTGCATTTGCATATGTTATAAGGATAAAATGTTATGTCGAATGAATAAAAGTGAATGAGAACTTGTTTAGTGGAGTTGATAAGTGATCACGATAATCTTGACATTAACATATCAGCATCATGTGCTATATGGAAAAGAGTAGAGTGAAAGAAAAGATGATAAAGGGTTATTGACATATGTAATGATATGAATCACATAAATTATGGAAGTAAATGTTCTCATGGAATTGTGTATGTAATTTTATCCCTTGTAAATGTGAGAAACCAGTAAATGTGAATTGGTTGAGTTGCATTAGTTAGTGTTACTTTAGTTTCTTAAAAAATAATAATAAAAAAAAAAATTGGCTTGGTATTGATGGTCTTTTGTATTAATCCACTTGGTCCATTAGCGGGGCGTTACATTCATTCACTTGATTTGTTGCCACATCTATTTGGTATAGCTCCGCATCCGAGTGAAGGTGTTCATGAATTTGCTTGGAGTTGCAGTAGGTACACTATTTTGGATATCATTGAGATGCAAGTTGATTCTGATGTTTTGAATGATATTGATCATTGTGATTGTCCTCACATCCTTTGGATTAAGCTTTGGGAGATCTATGGAGATTCAGACACTCCACCATTCCCTAATGGTCATGATTCAGAATGTCATTCTTCAAATCACGTACCCCATGATGCTATTGTTGTGCAGGAAGTTGCTTACCTTGATCTTTCTGAAGAGGTTGACAAGGTTCCTTCCAGTGCTTCTTCTTCATCAAAGACAGTTGGTATCCCTTCATGTTCAGTGATTCCTTGTCCAGAATCATTGATTCAGGCTTCCACTATCATCATCGATCAGGACACATTCAGTTTTTCAGACTTGACATCACATGATGGCTTCGTTTCAGGTATCACTGACTTGGATACTTCTACATGTTTGGAGGACATTCTTGAGGGGATATCACTCCTCTATTCATATCACACCTTGGAGATTTTTTTTGAGTCTCCTCATTCTTTTTTCTCTACCTTGATTGGGAATTTAGAGACCATCTTGGAGGTGCTTGGTTTCTTTTCAGAGATTTCATATCCGAGACTTCTTCCTTGTCATTCCATTTAGGACTTGAGGTTCCTTCAGCATCCACCATTGGATTTGCTTCTTCCTAGCAGGAGATTTATGGTTTGGACACCTTCGTTGCTTCAGACTTCCTTCAATGGTTTTGAGGACAATTCATTTAGGGGGGGCTATCAAGTCTCCATCACATCCATCATATTCATCCTATCTCCATCTTTGGATATTGTTCAACATCAGTTTCTGCATCGACCTGGTTTGTCACTCTCTTCATTGATTGTGGCATCTTCATCTTTAGGCAAGGAGACATTTGAGTAGAGTTTAGAGACACCATCAGCATACATCCTTCCTTCCTTTAATTCCTATCCAGAATGGGAAGCATCTTTGCACTTGTAGTTGGTTTTGTTTCTTCTGAAAGGGAGACAAGTTGTTTGTCGGCATTGGATCTTGTTCTGTCTTCCGACACTTACCATCTTTGTAGGTAATCACATCTTCTAGGGGAGCTATTTAGTCTCTCTCTATTTTATCCATGTGACGGATGGTGTACTTGGGGGGTATTTGTGAGTCCTCCATCCTTCCCATCCTATCTCACATCCTTTTGCATTTTCATCTCCTTTTTGGAGAGGGGTTTTGTTCTACTGGGTTTTCCCCTTTTCTCCGGTTGTGGGAGATTTTCTGCATCTTCATGTACATGGGTACCTAACATGGCCTCGTAGCCATGACCCATCATCATCATCTTGCATAATCATCGCATTTTCCTCCCTAAGTTGCACTTATGGGGGAGTGTTGGTGTAATTAATTAATTAATTATTACACTAGCATAAGTTAGCTTGGGTCTTGCATTTAATCATTTAGTCCTAGGTTGCAATCATTTAATAAATGGGATAATATTCCCTTCCTAGTTTTTGGGATAAGATTCCTTCTAGAACTTATCTCATCATTTAATGATCATATAGATAGGGTTCACATGTTGTCACATGTTGTTAGATTATAACACTTGGCAACATCTCATGCATATTAGGGTTTTCCTCTTGCCTATTTAATCAAGCATCTTGTTCATTTGTATCATATCATATCAATCATCATATCAATATAGAATCTTTAATCAACATTCCTTAGTTGCAACACTTCTCTTTTGTGGTTGATTATCTTTCATGGCTAAAGTCCTTTATTGAAGCTTTAGGGGTTGTACATCCGTTAATCTCAACACACTGAACAATTAAAACAAGAAAATGAGAACATCACCAGACTGAAAGTGCAAGTGGAAGAAAAGAAAAGAATTGAGGAATATCTTAATGCAATGGTAAAAAGAAAAACTAATGAGTGCACAAGGCTTGAACAAGAAGTGGTAAATCTGAGATTAGATATAGAGAAAGCAAGAATTCATGAAGAAAAATTCAAGACAAGTACTACAATTCTTGATGAATTAATTGCAGGTCAGAAAGCATCTAAAGACAAAAGTAGTTTGGGACTTGAAAAAGGAGAAAGCTCAAAATTAGATCAGACATCTGATGCAAGGAAGATCAATGAACTAGAGAAGACTATAGACAAGGATAACAATGGAAAGTTTCGAAATTAAAGAAACAATGCTAGAAGACCCCCTATCAGACAACCAAATGCTCAAAGGTACCCATCTTTCAATGGTATTTATTATTTTTTAAATAAATTCAAAAGTAGAGAAATGGAATGTAGAAGAGAAATGAATCAGAATGTTTCATCCTTTACTGGTCAATGCTTTGCTTGCAAGAAGTTTGGGCATAGAGAAAATGAATGTAGAAGTCAAATGATGAATGCATATAATAGTTGTAGAATGTTCAATCTTTCAATAGTTACTAGTATACATGCTATGGATTTGGACACAAAGCTAATCAATGTAGATTCAAAATGAATGGAAGGAATAATGCTCAAAGAAATTTCATGTGCAACAATTGCAAGACCTAGACATATTGCTAAATTTTGCAGGAGCAAAAATACAAGGATAATCCAATAAATAGAAATGAACCAATTAAAAAATATCAATCTAATTGAAGTAAAGAAAGAAACATAAAAGATTTGGAGAAAGAAAGAGGAACCTGAGAAAAAGGAAGACTCGGAGACTATAAATGAATCTGTACCACCCTCTGGTATAGATAATTCCTCTGAGAATTGAACCTAGGTAATAGGGAGCAATAACAAAAAAATCAAATAACTCCCTATCGATATGAGGTGTCATGGCTTGGCATGAAGATATGAGATGGAGATGGAAAATATGGATCTTTTCCAAAAAACTCTAGAAGAAAATATGTAATTATGGAGATTTGTGGAGCGATTTAGGGTTTATTGTTACACAAATAAAGGTTTTTACCAGCTTTATTATTCGATGTATAATACGAATTGGGGTAGAATCAAAGGGTCACATGTACCTATTCTTTGTCAATTTTGTTCACTTTTATGCAATTAGAGTGAGTAAATTGAATTGAAGTGAATTCAAGAGTTCAAAGGAAATTTTTGAAGCAGAGCATCTAAACCCTAATTCCTATTGAGCAAGAAAAAGGTATTTACTATTGTCCAAAGTTGTAAAGAGTGTTTTTTTCGAAGCATTTCAATTCAATAGAAATGGCTACACCTACTGTAGTAAATGTGAATGATAAACCCAAACCAAAATTCAAGAAATGCCCCATGAAAGTGTTTGAGAATGACCTAGTCAGATATTTTTTGAGCATTACATATAGGGATTTTCCTACAGAGGATATTACGGCATACATCCATAGGAAAATGGAAGAGTATAACCATACAAAATTTACAAAGCTATGGACATATCAATTAATTGGAGATGATTTCAACATCAAACCTGAATATGAAGACCTAGTAAAGAAGAAACTAAATATCTGGAAATGGTTTCCATGCTTCATTTATGAAGATGAAATTAATTATGTGAGAATGGCATTAAGCAGAGTGCATGAAGAGTTCATATCGACTAACATGTCTAGTTTGATATCTAAGGAAGTTATAAGGGAGATTACTGGACTTTGTGACACCGGACCTGTACTTGTACTAAAATTTGTAAAGAACAAGGATGTGATGGAATTAACTAGAGCTACATTTGATCAAAGGGCCCTCACTGTGAACATTATACACAATCCCATAGTAAGTTATACAGCTATGGTCATAGGATATAAGATATACTACACCAACATAAAGAATTTTGTGTCAGCTACATGTTGATGATGATGTTAGTTGCACACCAACATACAGATAAAATTCTCACATAGACTCTACAGGAACCTATCTTTCTTGAAAGATTGCACCGAGACAACCTAAATCTTAGGCTTACTCAGCTTAATCCTAAGGCTTGTTTATCTCAAGTTTTGATTACACTAGGTTTTCTTAGGGTTTGTTGTGATAATTTTATTAAACATGAGGGGTAAACGGTTCTTCCAATTTTGAAAGGAATCATAAAGATAAGAAAATAATCTCGGTCTGATCATTCAACAACTTCACGAAATTTACAAATTGCAACAATATTTCATGAAATTCAAGAAACTTGCATTTATCCAAGTAGATTTAGCTTTAAGCATTCAACAATATCATGGAATCAAAATATTTTCAATAATACTCAATGCACTCATCACTTTTTTGGAACATTTTCTAAAATTTAAGCATCTATTCTAAAATAAAGCATAAAAAATTACTAAAAAAGTAAAATTTATACCAGGTATTATCCATGCATGCCTCAAGAAATAACCAAACTAGAGAAAACCATTATATACGTCGCCAGATTGATTTATAGCTAGGAACAAAATGATGTGATATTTTAAAGAAAATGGGGATTATTTTCCACCAAAGGGTGTCAGTATGCACCCTTAAATGGTGCAACACACAGTCTTGTCCAATAGGAAAAAACAATCAACTACGTAAAATTTCATATCAAGAAATAGATTTCAAATTGGCTCTGATATTGATTAACTTCTAATGAAACATACAAATTTTTAATTTGGAATGGAACAAAAAATAGGAAAAAGAACAAAACTTGAAAAAGTTTTGGTTCTCCAACATCCACAAATTTTGAACTTAACTTAAAATGAAATATCTCTCGACCTTTTATAAGAACAAGACACTCAAGAAATTAAATCAACATATGAGAGGGAATCCAAGGGACAAATCACAAAAAGGCATGTGGAATATGACAACTAGCAAGAGAACTTCTAAATTAGTCAACAGGTGTCAACCTTCGACACTTTAAAATCTTTCAAGATCTCCATCTTTCAAATATAATCAAGACTTTGACTTAGAGCCGAGTAGATTTGTGAAACAAAATGTAGGAACTCCCTGGATATATAGAGTGATCAAGTGCAACCGGATATAGATACCACAATCCACCAGCACTTTAGTTCCTACACTCATGTTCTGACTTAGGCTTAAAACACCTAGAAGTAAATCACCCTAGATTCAGGTACTTCCTTCGTCCCATGCGTAATACCAGGATTTCTCATATTCTGATATCTCAAGCTCTTCCTTTGCATGGACACTTGGAGTGTACCGCCCAACCTAGCTATATCACTACTTGCAATCCAAATTTACATGTTCGTCCATACCCGAATACTGCATTACAATTTTTTCCTCCTGCACATAAAAATTCCATATATCAGTCCCTTTTAAAAACATTTATAAAATTCTCATTAAATTTAAATCATCTTTAAAAACAAATCATAAATAACACGCTATTAAAATATTCTCATGTAATTATCCCTTTTAGGTGGGTTATCGGAAATTTTAACTTCCTGGGAAAACTTCTACAATTAACATCAACCTTTTTTTAAACATTGTCACCCGGTACATGGTACCCGAAAACTTCAACTTTTCCCAAAACAAAAATTTCTCGAATCCCAATTTTTACCAAAACCTTCACATTTCCTGAACTTTCACTTTCAGACCACAAAAACTTACCAAACCTTGCATTAAACATTCCAACCAATCTGGCCTTCTGGTACCCGGTACATTTGAATCACGAATTACTCCAAAGACTTCCTTTTAACATGGGCTTCTAGTGATCCTTTCTTCCAACTAGCACCTACCATAATCATTAATTTTTCACTTGGGTCCCCAAGCATTATAGTCTTGGGGAATGTTGTGATACCACACAACAACTTGCAACCAACAAAACCAAATTTTAAAAAAATATGGGATCAAATCTCTTGCTATAAATTATAACTTATACATATTTCCAACAATAACTCCTTACCTTTACCTGAATTCTTGCATAAAAATTATAAAATTTATCTGTAAAGTATCAATGTGTGCTTTGATTAATTCCAATCTCTAGAACTTGGTGAAAAAAATAGCTCATTGAAATTGAACTACATAACTTAGTAATCCTCCAAAGCCAACCTTGGATAGAGCCTTGCTACCAGTCAAGCGTCCATAGTCTCGACAAGGTTATCTTTGTAATTCCCCCAAACATAGATCTACTGCCAGTCAGGTGTCCATAGCCCCGATAGAGATATTTGGATAGCTTAAAGAGTAGAATTTTCTCTTTTGATGTTTCTTTGATACTCAATTTTTTTTCTTCTTTTGATATTTCTTTGTAAGCTCATTTGCTTCAACTTGCAAGCAATGAAGCCTACTATTAGGTTGGGAATTATAGTAGTAGTGAAGGTTACTTTTTTATTTTTCATTCAATGTAAATTCCTTCATCATTTCACCAATTCCCAAAAACTCAATTAATTATTCCCTGTATGTGCAACTTTCCAACTAAATTTTATCATCCTTATGCCAAATTCTAGCTAACTGCAATTAGTTATCTACCCAAAAAATATGTATAAGTTAAAATTTAGCAGCAAGTTATCAAATCACCAAATTAATTCCAAATTTAGAAATTCTAGTTACCACCCTTCCATTTTAAATTTTATGGTAACTACTAAAATAAACTTGGCCAACAATTTTGATTTTGACAATGTTGCACTAACATTAATGCATCAGAGTTGTCATGATTACACTTAAACACCACCATCATACTCTACATTTAATTTGGATTACTTGACATGCATGGATTACTTCGTTCAATTTATCCACATCTCGACATGTGCCACCTCACTGGCTTAATTTTCCTTTCTACAAGGCACACATGGACATCTTCATGATTAATATGGCTTGATAAAATACCCTAAAATGACCACCATTTGATTTTTAAATCTTCAATTTTTCTCAGTTTGTGATCTTCGTACTGGAAAACCTTGAAGCAATGGCCACCAATTATGTGAGAATTTATTTGATTTAACCTTTAATTCTAAAAAAAAGTATCTTGTTGCCACCTCAACTTGCATTTCCCAAGATTTTCCATCCAAGCAACTATGTACCACAAATTTCTCATGGCTTTCTATAAATTCTACACTTTCCTTCAAATTCTTCACTTCTTCTTTCCTTCTTCAATTTTCTTCCTTTCTACTCTACTTGTGCCTTCTTGCTTCTAGTCCTATGGATACTCCCATTTTCCTGACTTGTGTTCACCACCAAAATGGCTTTCTTGGTCAAATCATGACCCAAAGGCTTAGAAAGGTTTTCTTTCTCAAGACTCCAACCACCAAATCTAACTTGCACCTAATCCTCGGGGAAACTTATGTGAATTACAAAGCATACTATAGGCTAAATTTGGATTTAGCTTCATAGTTTGTAGCCTTGCTTTTGGACCTTGGCCTTTCTATAGCTAAAGTTTGTGAAGCTAAAAACATGATAGTACGGCCTGACTTTCTAGGGAATTTGGACCATGTTATTTTTGTTGCTCACTCGGCCATTGGAATTCCCTCTGCTGATGGTATTCCACTATTTTTGGAGCTAGGTGAATTAGTTCCCATTCGGCCTTTCCTTACTAATCTATACACCCTTGACCTTGATGCTCACAGGGATAACACTTACCTGGGGTATACCTCCCTCATGGATGAAGTGTCCCAAATTGACTGACTAACCATCCCACTACTTTTAGCTTGACTCTTTTTTTTCCTTTTATTCTTTTTTATGATGAGAATTTTGTGTTTTACATGTACATACAAAATATAATAAAAAATTTGTTTTCTATACATCAAGCATGTATTTATTATGCATTGTTCTATCTTTTCAAATTTATAGTGCAATGTTTTAAGAATTTTTCACTCTCATGTGTTTTAAATTAAGCAGAATTCATTAATATTGGGAAAAAACCAGGAAACAAAAAACAAACCCTACTAAAGAAAATTAGCCTAACTAACTAAAATTTACCCCAATCAAGCGACTGACCCTAACTAAGCAATTTACCCTAATTTATACTACTATATTCATAGTATTTTTTGTACGAATTATAGCAGGCTTATCTTTAAATTTGCTTGAATATATCTTGGATATCCTACTATAACAATGAATTATTTTATCTTTTCTACATTTGGCAAATGATAATTCAAATGCATACTTACCAACAAATTGGATCACATGTATCGAAACGACTTCAATAAAGGTTGATTGCACACATCTTTGTTGGCTTCTCAATACTCTATCGCGCACATAATTAGACTCCTGAGAGGAGAGTTTTTAGAGAAGGGTATCACATAGCGCAAAGGCCTTCATAAAGGGATTTGGGTATCTATTCATCCAGTTCCCAAAGTTTACCTACATTAGAGTAGAAGGGTTCTCAGAGAAACCCTACCAGTTACCACACTACCCTAGCAACTACATCATTTTGCTGAAGGTTTCTCAGTAGTTGTAGACTACCCACACTTTGTTGAGTGATAAGCACTAAGATGGGATTCTATATTCCCTAACCTTTAGGAAAGGAATGTACTCCCACCTTGTTGCCCAATGTGTCAAATATTAAGAAAAGGAATTAGTGGAGTATAACTTGGACCTCCACATGGATTGAGGAAGAGTGGACCCTTATGGAAAATTGAAAAAATGGGTTGGGAAGCAATACACACATCATCCTCACATTGAGGATTTATAGGCCAACTGCAGTGATGACAAAGAGGTGCGAATATGACACTTCATGTGAATGACTACCCAGTTTGATAAAAAATTATCTCATGAACATATGAAGTGGGAATAAGAGTGAAACTATGATCATACCTATTCTAAGAAAACACAAAAAAACATCCAAATAAAAAGGAATACCTACAGAAGAAGTAGATTTACTAGGAGGTACAAGGCCTTGACCAATTTTAAATTGACTAGTTGATTTTGTAGCACATGTATCCTAACTTGAAAGAGAGGATAATGTGAAAATGACAACATATTTTAATAACATATATGATAAGAAGATTGAGTAGATCAAGAAGAGTAAATTTTGACTAGGAAATTTTCCCAATTTTTTTTGGTAAAGTTCTTATTGTCCAATGAATTAGGACTATAGTGTACAATTATACAACAATGCTTAATCAAGATTATAGTACACCTAGAGGAGTATAATTTTCTTGTTTTGTAGTCCTACACTATAATCTTGGTAATGTCTTTTGAAAAACAAACTATTGAAATCCCTAAATCAAACTTTCCTAACGATTCTCCTACCTTGTTGTAGTTGTATGATAGAATACTAAAGACAAGGTTTCCAACTTGTATGAAATATCAACCATCACACCCCATAATAGAAAATAACTATTAGAATGTGAATCAACAACTAGACTATAACATTACTATGCAAGTGAGTCTTCAAGACTCCAATTATTTCATAAATCATAATATCATAAATATTTACTTTCCCTTACTAATCATAACTTAGGTTGTCAAGAATTAATATTTTATCATAATTACAGTTTTCATTTTCTAGCTTTGTTGAATTGAATTGATCCAATATTTTACTTGGTCAACTTTTTATCATTTAAGTTTATCTCTTTATCAAACCTGTCACAAATGTTTAATGTCATAACAAAATAAAGTATGCAAGTTTATCTCTTTATCATTTATGTTGGGGAACCAGCTTTCGATGAATTAATGAGGCAGACATGTCATTTGGACTTTGCAAGATACATTCAACACTGTCAAAGATGACTCCCATTAAAACAAATAGAAAATCTTGAATTTAAGTGTAAGAAAATAGATACCATCAACAAAAATCAACAGACAGATTGCAGGGAATTCATGGAACAATTCAGAGAATTTAGGAAAATGAATGGTTACCTTGACTAAATCAATTCTTCTTCCAAATAAGAGAGAGATTATTCTTTTGGGTTTATCTTCAAAGTTAAGTTTTATGGAGCTCCTTCCATCATCTGTTGTTTAACTTCTTGAATGGAATCTCTAATACAAACGTTGGAGTGTAGAAAATCATATTTGTGATTGAGACTAGCCTATTATTTAGGGTTTTTATCTTCTTGGACTAGACTGCGTGTGTGGTTCTGCATTTCAAATTCAAACCTCCTACTTTTCTAGGATGATGTTTTGGGAATATGACTATTATTTATTGATTTTTTCTTGAATTTGTCTGTAGTAGAGTGTAGTAGAGTGAATGGGTTTCAATCTTGACGAGTTGGTAACCTATTTTGTTTATATGTCAAAAGTTTTGAGTTATGTACATTTAGAATTTGTATTTAAGGACATCATCTTAAGTCATTTTAATCATCTTAAGAAATAATTGAATATTGATCACATAGAATTAGATTATTTAAACAAAAAATTATATTGTTTTTATATTAGTCACAACTTAGTCTTAGATTAGGCATAATTACATCAGCATATTGCATTCTTGGTCTTGCATGTTTTCATTCTTGCTATATTTTCTATGGGTTTGAATACTATCAATGAAGCCACCAACAACATATTGCATTCTTGGTCTTGCATGTTTTCATTCTTGTTATATTTTCATGGTTTTGACTACTATCAAGGAAGCCAACAATTTTTCTTTTATATAAAGTAAGCATCAAATGTGATTTTCAACACCACCATATCTCAAATAAAGATACTTGCATATGCAAACAAATCTTAAAGATCAACAGGCTCACTGGAGGAAACTGTGCCAAAAAGACATAACCATGCTAGGAGGTCTAGACCATGGGCATGGATTCACCCTAAACATCATAAACATCAATATTTTATATCTCTATCATAGATATGTACAATTTCAATAATATATTTGTACTCTCACTCTAGACATAATGTATTAGTTGAACCAATAACAAAGTCAACAAATCATATTGAAATAACTAAGGAATTCTTATTCTATTTATTTGAATTATCATTTGTAGTTGCCTATTTCCATCTCAGCTCATTTATTTATTTACCCATATAATTTCTTATTGATTGATTTGACATTAAATTAGATCCTAAATAAAAGTAAGGTGTGTTTATTTTGTTTCACTTTAGTGAACCCATAATTTACACACTTATCCTTTATGATAGAGTTTTTAGTTTTTTTGTGCTCAACACATCATAATGTGTATTTATTGTCTTTCAAGATACTGTGTTTAACTTTTCTTTCCTAAAATCTCATATGGCCATGAGGTCCTCTTCATGAAAGTACTAGGCTACAACCTAATCTTGTCACAATAACTACCTCCATTTTTTTTACTTCCTATGACAATGACATGTTGGATTACAATTAAGAGTAAAAAATACTATAATCATGTTACATTCAATGAAAATGTTGAGAATATAAAGATAAAAGAGATTATTGATAAGTTAATTTTTTGTTGTAATCAATTAGTTAACATAAGTGAGGATATTTCCCCTTTGTTTGTTGTTGACCCTCTTACCAAGAAATTTCTTATGTAACATCATGACGTAGGTACAATCAAGCCTTTGACAGAAATCATTGATGATACACAAGATTCTTATATCCATGGACTATATTTCCTCAATCCATAGGTTCTATCTATCCCATTGCTCCAAGCCATCCTCCATGCCTTAAGTCATCGGGCATCCATTCATGCTCATTCCAATCCCAATCCTCATGTTAAAAACTTATGAAATCCATAGCCACCCCTTCCAATCACATAATGAGTTCTAGACATAGCAATCTTACATCTCAATCTATATGCACTTT